>PVHP010017452.1:0-34411 GCA_004024765.1 Zapus hudsonius | reverse complement strand
GAGAGAGAGAGAGAGAGAGAGAGAGAGAGAGAGAGAGCACACACTCCCACTGGCTCTAGCTCACTGGCCTTTCTTTCACCCAGTAGTTCTGCCCCACCCACTTCATGTCGCTAAAGCCTTCCACCTCAGCCATCTGTGCAAAAACATTGCTTGGTGAGGCCATTCCTCACTTCCCCATCTAGCATATACCCTGAAGCTCCCTAGCCAAACGTTATATATCTTATTTGTTACCTTATCAGAGGACTATCTGGTTTTTATGATATTTATGATCCTAAATCTCAGTATTATTTATTTTGTGTTCACTATACTCTACCCCCTCCACATATCACCACATAATCTCCATAAGATTAGAAATCACCCCTCTCTGCTCTTACCACCTGATCCTGGCCCAAAGTAGGCCCTTAGAAAATATGTGCCAAATGATAAAATGTACATGTATGATATGTTGTGTGCATTCTCTGATTTTTTTCCCCTTGACAGACAGGCAAGTAACATATCACTATCTTTTCTTTGTTTTTGCTTATTTTGAGGTAGGATCTCACTGTAGCCCAGGCTGACCTAGAACTCACTGTATATCCCAAGCTGGCCTCAAACTCATGGTGATGCTTCTACCTCACCTCCTGAGTGCTGGGATTAAAGGCATGCCTCAGCTTCTATATTTTATGGAGCCAAGTAACTAAGGTTTTGGAAGGCTCCACAGTTTGTCCAAGACCACAGATCTGGCAAGTCATAAGCTGAACTGGACACCAGATCTTGGACTTAAAGTCCAGTGCTTGTTACAAAGAGTCCCAAAGTCCTGGTGTGCAGACTGGCTGCCACAGAATTCCCAGAGCACTTGTTAAAAATGTAACCTGTCCTGCTCCAATACAAGAGTTGCCTCATGATGTTATAAAAACAACCGTGCCAGTGGGGAAATGAGGCTAGGGACCAGAATTTTAGACCCACAATTACCAAGTTATTTTTCCTACAGGAATTTTAATAATAAAGGTGGTTTTTATAGCTGCAAGTGTATAGCTATAAAATTCAAATGTCAGTGAATTAAATCCAGCCTTAATTAATTATATTGAGCTTTTTCTGAAAAGTAATGACTTTTTTTTTCTATCAGTAGAGGTGCTGTTGTTAGACAGCTTTCTCCTTATATGCGCCCATTACCTTCATGAACTATTTTTGAGACAAAGTGTAAAGTTACTCAATTATTTATAATCAATAGATGGCTATAATGGAAACAATGTTTCTCAATCAATCGACTCTCTTACATCTATTACAAAACTGCTTATATGTATCTTTGAAATGTTTCCAATACTTAGAGAAAATATATATGTATACATTTGAGATGGGGCCTCACTATATAGCTCTGGCTGGTGATTTGCAATGTGCTGCATAGACCAGCTTGCCCATGCTCCTGCCTCAACCTCCTGTATGCTGGAATTATAGTCATGCCCGACAGTGCCCAACTTCATGGGTAATTTTGAGTTTTATTCCAGAGCTACTGAATCTGAATCTTGGGTAGGGGGTGGTGAAAGCAGTTACCTCTATTTTTAAAAATATTTTTATTTATTTGCAGGGAGAGAAAGAGAGAGAGAGAAAGAGAGAAAAAGAGAGAGAGAGAAAATAGGGCACCAGGGTCTTTAGCCACTGCAAAGTAACTCCAAATGCACACACCACTTTGTGCATCTGACTTTATGCGAGTACTGGGGAGTTGAACTAGGGTCATTAGGTTTTTTGGACAAGTACCTTAATTGCTGAGCCATTTCTCCAACCCTGTAATCTCTATTTTATGCCAATTCTGGGCAATTCTGCTATGCAGCCAGGTTTAATATTCAGTCCATCATTCTATCTCAGCTACGGAAACTCATCCTTCTGCTTCTCAGCAAGAGATTTCTTTTGTAATACTTCTGGTTCTCTATCACAACATTTCAAGCTGGAGTTACACTCTTCAAGGATTAAAAGATTATGATAGTGAAACAGTCTGTTTTCGGTCGCTTGGATGATCGTGTGGTAACTGAGTATTGATATGTTAGGTCACTGGTGCCAGTGCCCATATTTGTGTGCACGTGTCATTATAATCACGCTGGTATTAACTAGTATTAGAGCGACTGACAGGGAGGCTACTAAAAATAGAATCTAGGTAATCCAGAATTGTGTATATTTGTTAACCTAGACTGATCTCACTCTCCGATGGAGAATGTGCTTGTATTTTTCAGGATGCAGCGAGAGAGCTGGGGACCATCTAACCCTACCAACCGACCGTAGGCTGATACCTGAGATTCTGGCAAGAGAGGAGCCACCACAGTCATACCGTGGAGGATCCACATGGAACCCCGCAGAGAATGACGGGAGGAATGAGGGACCCACAGCCACAGCCATTCAATCAACACAGGATAAGCCAGTGAGACAGAAACCAACAATTTTCGACATAAAGACCCCTAAGCTCACAACATTAAAGCAGCCTTAATACTCACCCACCACGACTCAGGGAACTCAGTGGAAGAGGGGGCGGAAAGATTGTGAGAGCCGTGGTGGGGGAGACTATCCAGAGGCATGGCACCCTTCAGTAACAACACACTAGGGATAGGAGGACTGGGCTGAGTACTAGGCTATCCAGGGTCCCCTGCCACAAGGATTGATCCAGACGACCCACGGAAGAGGAGGATATCCAGCTGATTGGGGATGGGGAGGGGGGGCATTGGGGAATTGGGGATAACAACTCATTGTTTGCCCACTAAGTAATGTAACTCATTATGGACAATAAAAAAAGAATAATTATAGAAATTAACCAAGAAGAAAGCAGTAATGATGTAGGGGAAGAGTGAGATGATTAATGACATGTTTGTGCTAAGACAAGGCTACAAAGAAGGTCAAGGTCATGGCACCACCAGAACATCTTCAGAGTAGGCAAAACAGAAGTGTCATAGAGTAAAGTCACTATCACGTGACCCTCCACAGCAGGAGCTGCACCTCGGCCATCCATACTGTGCACATGTTGCCATTTAATCTCACCAAGTTGACATCAGGCTTTAGATTAAATTATTGAGAATTTATGGATGTTGACAGGGTTTGTGGATTCATCAATTCACTTAATCTGTGAATTTATTTGTGTTATCGGGTTGAATGAGAGCAACTCACAAGAGATTAGACCAAGCTTTTATATCTGCATCAATTTAAGAAAATGGAAATCAAGGCAAGCGCTTCAGTTTGTCAAGTTCCTCCAAGACAGACAGGTGCAGAAAAAAATAGTATAAGAATCATTTTGTTGGGTTCCTCCAGATTGCATCATGCCTGTAGCATTTGAATTGAGCTTCCTGCTGGAGGTAGTGGGGAAGGCACAAGAGAGAGGAGAGAAAAAGAGAGAGAAAGAGAGAGAACATGCAGAGCGATCCATGTACAAAGGTTGAACCTGAGGTGTAGCTAACACTTGGATGTCAACATCTGCAAAAGTGAAGCCCACCTAGGGAGGGGTGAGAACAAGCCAGGCATGAGCCCCCAGGAAGCAGGCAGGGAGAGATAAGCAGTCTGGGCTCAAAAATACATTCCTGTGGGTGGGCAGGCTCTCTCAGGCCTCATGCGCTATTTTGGGCTAAATCACTATCCTTTGGGAAAATACCTGAATAAATGCATTGGAAAGTCTCTGACCCAGTGTAAAGGTGAATGACACGAGAACCTGAGGAGGCGGAAATTTGTTTGTTGGTTTGTTTTTTGAGTGAAGAGAGGAGCAGACAACATTGTAACTTTCTCAGAGCTCGGTCCAAGCCCTCCCCTAGTGTGACCTTCCTTTGAAATTCCAATGATGCCTTCTATTTAAAAAAAAAAAAAAGAACAGAGGCTAAGTTGCTATGACTAATAACTTTTCCTTTTCTTCCTGGGAACACAACTAGATTATTCCCACTCATGTAATTAATGGGCACAGTCATGTAGTCATGGCACAGGACTGAGTTCTAATACATGGATGAGAAACAGAGGTGGAGTGTGCCATTTCTGACCTTGAACTATGAAAACGCTTCTGTAAGTCTTTTAGAGTTTTTGAGAGCAAGAAAATATTCTCTGTTACCCATCATGTATTCATATGTTGGTTAGCACCATCAATATGTGCTAATTAGTATTTGTTGAATGATTGAATGAATGGATCAAATGAGCGTTCTTCAGTATGAATCACAAAAGTCATTTGAAAGTGATTTTTCCCCCTATTCTTGCCATGAAAATGAAGTAGGTTTCAAAAAACTTTAGATTCTAATCCTTCAGCTAAATGCAACCTGGGCCAGGTAGTACACACGTGCTTCTGTTGTTCTTAAGGTAACTGGGCAAACAGGCAGTGATGGAGCAACAAGATGTACAGGAGGCAGCTTTGGAGATTAACTGAGAGCTCCCGAAAGGATGCATGAGTGGGTTGAAATTCTGAAGCCAAATCTAGGGGTTGGCAGAATCTTCCGAGATTATTGCAAGATATTGTTGGGTTTAAATTAATCAGGACTGGGAAGAGATATATAGTGACTAGTGGTACCTATAGCAACATGGGTATAAGTGACAGTCCATGGGTTGACACCTGGACTCTATCGTTACATAGCTACTTAGGCAAGTAATGTAATCTTTCTGCTTTAGGTTTCTACATCTGTTGTTGCTGAAAGAAACAGGCAAATGAATGCTCGTAAAGCTATTAGAACAATGCCTTTGCACAGGGTGAGGTTTCTTCAATAGGTAATAGCTGTGCCCAGCCTTATCTGCCATTTCACAATCAGTAGACACTGTGAGGAGCAGTGCTGGGAACTTCTCGTAAAATCGGAAAACATACAGAAGGAAGAGGCTGACAGAAAGAGGAAGAGGAAAGGTAAGAAAGGAGGGAACAAATCAGCGAGAAGGAATGAAACTGCTTGTGTTTTGAAGAATTATGAGTTTTAATACATTAGAAAAAGAAATAATTTAAATATGATATATTCTCCATAAATTGATATTCATAGCAGGACAGATCAAAGAGCTTTGAAGTCACATTTAGCTGGCTTTGTGGGTGGTTCCTCAGACTCCCCATCTCCAGAAGAGCTTTGAAACCACCTAAGTCAAGCTAACTGGCGATCCAAGAAGACAGCAATGAGATCTGTGGCAAACTGGAGTCTCAATTCAAGAGAAAGGTGAAGAAGAGGGTGGTCTGCTAATTGTCACACAAGTCTACAGCTAAACGAAAATATAAAACAACAAAGTGCCGAACTGTTTATACACATTCACTACCTAAAATTAAGATAATCAGATTTATCCCAGATTTAATCCACAAGTAATGCCCCAGAATGAAAGCATTTATATGACAGCATCGTCTTAGGAAATGCCAGCCTCTGTTCACACTAATTGTCACAAGTCTCTCACAAGGGCCACTGGTGTTAAATTATCTAAAACCTCCATGAAATGAGGATTGTCATTTGAAGAATTTAAGACTCATGACAGGTGTTTAAAGCACAAAGATCAGGGAGAACCTATGAAAGCCCATATAAATATCAACAACATCTCACACTGCCATTTGTAACTGTGAATATTGCCTACTAATGCCCATGACTGGTTCTTCCTGGCTAGAAATTGTTCAGGATCTCACTACCTGGCCATTGAACACGAAAGCTCAGCTACAGAGAGTGTGCATGATCCTTTTATCTTGGTCTGATTTTTCCTTCCAAATGCCTTTCACGTTTTGTGCTTCAGGTCCAAACTCCTTGCTGTCCTGCTGACTTTCTTTGAAGGTCTTCTTCATTCCCACTTTCTTCCTGAGTCAGTATTTGAGCTCTGACCAGCTCTATCTGTCCTGTTTTCCCACAGGAGGTTTCATCCCATCTGTTACTTTTTTTCCTAGGTTTTACCACAAAAGCTGCACTAATTCTTTGCCTCCCGGTCTTCGATCCCCCAGAAAATAAGCTGAGTCAGTTTTCAATGTCAGAAGGGTAGGCAAGGGAACCTGATAGCTGCTGGTGGTGAGCACCATTACTTTATCAGTGTGCAAAGATTCCTAGAACTCTTAGGTCTTTAAGAGATGCAGGAATACATCAACTTAAAGCCCCTTTGTTCACAATCAGGAAACAGATTTATAGTTCTGAATCAACTTCTGAATTTGGCAATGAGGCAAATACTTACTCTACAATCTTCCAGCGTTATAGTAACCTTCTTTCTTTAGTAATATTAAAAAGTAGGTGCTTCTCTCCTATCCAAACCATTGCATGGTTTCAGTTGGTTTTATATAACTAAATAAATTGGGATTAGGCTTTTATAAAACTTTGACTATCTTGGAAATACTGTGTGAGATACAGAGGTATGGAAAATACCAGAGGGTATGTCTAAAACACAAACATATTTCGTCCAGAAAGAATTTTTAAAAAGAATCGGTTGGTTTCAGTTAAAAATGGAAAGATTAGAAAACGTGTTGTTTAAAAATATTTTTGGTTTGGCTTTTTTGGAAAATCTGGAAGTCTAACAACATTGAATTCTACTTTCTTCTTTGGCGGCAGTCCGGTTAAAATGTCACAGGCAGAAAAATGACCATGCAAAGACGCCCATGCCCTCATCCCTAGAACCCGAAACCTGTGACACAGGGAATTAAGATTGATAATCAGCTGAATTTAAAGAGGATCTGAGGTCATGTGGGTGGGCGTGGTCTAATCACATGAACTCTGACATCAGAAGAGAGGACAGAAGAATGTGCTGATAACACAGGAGAAGGGGTCAACGCACCACCTCTGGCTTTGAGGATGGGTGAAGGGGGCCAGGAGCCAATGAATGCAGTAGTTTCTAGAAGCTGTGAATAGCATTTAATTTGGAGCCAGCAAGAAAGTGGGGTCCACAGTCTTAGGTCATGGAACTAAATTTTGCCATCAGAATGAGCTAGAAAAGGTTCTCCCCTACAGCCTCAGAAAGGACGAGAGCTTATCGGCATGGTGATTTCAGCAGGCATGCATCAGCCTTTGGACTTACAGAATTTTAAGATAGTAGAGCTCTATTGTTTCAGACCTCTAAGTACATGGAATAGAACGTGAATACACAGGCAGTGTACACTAGCTAGGCACCAAGATTTCACTGCATCCCAGAAAGCACACACAAGGATATTCAACAGGGACATGATATGCATGTGCAAAGTTAGTGTAACAAACCCATTATATTGTATATTAATTAAAACTGCTGAGGTGGGGACACGGCTCAGCAAGTAAGAGTGCTTGCTGGTTAAACACCTTGTCTGAGAAGGCTGGAGACGAACCAAGTTCAATTCCCCAGCACCCATGTATAAAGCTGGTCATTACCCCACGTCTGTACCCTAGTCCCGAGGGGGTCAGAGACTAGTGAATCTCTGAAATGTACACTCACAGTGGGCTGACTTGGTTCTATATAAATTGCATCCCAAGAAAACTGTACAAAAAACCAATTTTAACCTGATCTTAAACTTTTTGTGGTCATTCAGGGTCAACACTGCTATTACAAATTATCTTGCACAAAAACTTGAAGAACGGAATTTTTTTTCCCCCTGGAAATTCTGTTTACTTGGTGTGTCTTTAGTATAAACACTGCAAGGCCCTGAACACCTAAGGAAGAGAGTATGGTTCAGCCTTTTCCTGAACATTCCAAGCTGTGTAATTCCAACTTGTCTCTTTGATTTCATTACTCTTCTCTGTGTGAGTGTGATGTTACCTCTCCTAATTACTCAACTGACTAATGAGCCCTCAGGAGTCATTGGCCTCTATGGGCTCTCTAGAAAGCTTGTGTTTTGCAGGGACTGAGATGGACTTGTTTAGACCTTTTTTTCTTTTCCCCTTTTTTCTTTTCTTTTCTCTCTCCTTTTCCTTTCTTTCCATTTTATTTTCATTTTCTCCTTCCCTTCCCTCCTTTTTTCCTGTCCCCTTCTTTTGCGTGATGTGTGTGAATGTATGCGTATGTGTGTGTGTGTGTGTCTGGGGGGGGGGTGTGAGTGTGTGATGCATGCCACAGTGCATGTGTGGAGATCAGAGTACAACCTTGGGTGCTGTTCTTTCTTCCATCTCGTTTGTGACAGGGTCTCTTTCTTGTTCACTGTTGTGCACACCAGGCTAGCTGGTCTATGAGCCTCCTGTCTCTATCCTTCATTTTGCTCTAGGAGCATTGATTGGGATTACAGGTGTGAGTTACCACGTCTGACTTTTATATGGTTCTGGGAATCTGAACTCAGGTCTTCATTCATTTTCACCCAAGTGCTTTTGCAGGCTGAGGCATTGAACTAGCCTGCTGCTTGGACCACCTCAACTTCCTTATTAGTTTGCTCTAGTGTTCTAAGAAGGCACGTGAATAGGCCATACTCTCCTCTCCACACAGAAGTCTTAAAAAAGCTCTGGGTCTTTGGCAGGTTTTCTGCATTTCTGAATTTGAGAACTCAAGGTCTTGGCCATCTAGCATTTGAGCAGGTAATGAAGTCCTCCTGAGGAAAGGCTAATCAGGAAATGGCTGTCTCCGTGTGACTCACAGTACCTTTTGGATGTGTCAAATCTGTCTACCTTTCCCTTTGACCTAGGCACTGGAACAAATTTCCTCTGTCAGCCTTTGTACAGGTGACAAGGCTCTCTCTGAGTCTAACTTTCAAGGAAGAAAAACCTCTGGTTGACCACTGGTAGATAAAAAATTCAGAAATGCCAATTTAAAGTGGCTTAATATTATGAAAAGCTCACACAATTCTTGTCTTTTTATTGCAGCTACTAAATCATGATGGAGAAAAGCGGAGACGGAAGAATTTCAAAAACAACTACCTTTTCATTTTATTTTCCCAGTGAGGTTTCTCTGATCTCTTTATTAGACACAATATGTGTCAGCTACTCAACTCACAAAGGCAGAAAAACATGCCAGGAAAGGAGAAATATTTTCTGTCTCTCCCTGTGAGAACTCCAGATGAGCTCATCTGTATTCTCTCCTTTTAGTGAGAGATCCACCCATGCCTCAGCCTTCATCTTCTCATTTCCCATTGATGATGTCAGGCAGGCCTTACAGTATCTCTTTTGTGATCTTATAAAATCAATGACAAGCAGAAACATTTCCCTTTAGGCTATGACCTCATCAATGGTCTACACCTGGAGAGGCTCTCATCTGCATTGGTAAGCAGAGCTAAATCCACTGGTCCAGACTGAAGCAATTTACTGGGAAACTACCGCTTTCCTTCACAACCCCGCCTCTTGCCATTCAGGGTGGAAGGATTCTGTCCTGAGCAACATGGCTGAGTGTGCAGTCTGACTAGACAAGGTGACTTTCCTATCTCTGCTTATAACTGAACACGCCAAGACCTCCTCTTTCCCCAGCCTGAAGTCAAAAATTTCAATGAGGTCTATGACATTTTGGTAACATTCTTATGATGCCCTACCCACAATCCTCCTGTCCTCTGTAAGGTACACTCATCCATGTGCCATGGGTCTGCAGGGCTGGGTTTTCAGGCTGCGCTGGGGAGAGGGACTGGGAGATCCTGGCCATCTCCATTCTGAGAGACACCTGCAATGTACCATCAAATTTGAAACGTAGAAGGTAGTCAATACATGGCTCAGGATGGCTCAGCAGTTAAGAGACCTTACTGCTTAATCCTGAGGGTCAGGGAGGGCCAGACATGCCTAGTTTGACTACCTACAACCTACATAAAAAGGCTTGGTATGCCTATATGTAAACCAAGTCTGTGCGAGGCACAGACTGGAATGTCATGGGGATTTAATGACCAAGTACAGCAGCTCTGGGTTGAGGAAGAGACTGTGTCTCAAGGAAGTACGCGGATGAGCAGTAGAGAAGGGAACCCAAAGCTCTCCTCTGGTCTCCACACATGTGCATCACACACACATTCCCTTCAGGCTATGACCTCATCAGTGGTCTACAACTGGAGAGGCTCTAAGAGCACACATGTGCATGCATCCCACATAATACATTCTACCACATCTACTACTACTACTATTACTACTACTACTCACACACAGTAAAGCATGAGCATGGAGAGAAGGAAAAAGCACTAAAGCCAATATACTGCAGCCACAGATGGCCAGAAAAAGGAAGGTTTGGTGACATTAGTATGCCTGAAATGCACTCAAGTGTAATGTACAATTGTATAGAAGTAAGCAGTGAATCGGAGATTTTCCATATGCTGAATCCAGCAGTGGACAAACTCAGAGGGAGAGGCCTTGCTGTGGGCTGGCCTCTCCCTGTGGCCCATGTGAAGTACACTTCTTCATCAGTCACCTCCCTTGCTTTCCAGATGGCGAATTCAGCTTCGTCAGTCACTATGAGGACACTGAGCAAGCTGCTCAGACAAGGGCCGCTGAGTATCGTGTTCCCTGAAAAAGGGTCTTCTCTACTATGCACTTTGGTTTTACACTTGGCCTGAAAACAACAATATCAAAAACAGCAAGTGCTGGCAGTGTGCTGGACACAGTATAGTAATCATTTTTATGAATGAGTTCATTGAATCTCCATCTTCTTGTCCCCATTCAGGACAAGAACTATTATTATCACTACTTTCTAGATGAATAAATGAAACCTTAAAAGTTGCACAGAGCTCTAGAGTTTAGCAAGTGACCGTGCTTAATTCAAACTTATACTCCACAGCTCCAGACATGAAGAACTTTCTCTGGTTCTCGCAGGGGAACTGGCAGAACCAAAGTCTCTACTTTTCTTATGAAATCTCGAGGATGCCCGGTTATCTAGAGTATGTGTGTCCTGAAGTCCAAGCAAACACTGCGATTTCTTTAAAGGTGCAGCGCTATTGAGGCTTAGGACAAGGATCTGACTGTAAGGAACCTAAGCCCACACTAAAAAGGTATCAATGTTAAAATGTATCTTGAAAGACACATGAAAGTAAGGTTGGACTGTTTTTCACCTCTTAGAACTGTTCTCAGGATGTGTTTTGTTCTAGAAGAGCTAGCTAACATTTACTGCGTGTTAATGACGTGTGTGGTGTCCGTTTAAGCTCTTTTTCATATTGACAACCTTATTTAATCTCACAAGCATCTTGTAGAATAGTATTAATTTCACTGGTATCTGAGACTCACTGAGGATACATGCTTTGTCCAAGATCATGTAGCTAACAAAGCAGTATCATTGCTAATCAAATTTAGAAGATTCAATGTCCATTCCTTCCCCCAAAATTTAGTTTTTTTTTTTTTGGTCCTATACTATATGTTGCTAAGAAAGATCTTTGCTTTCTTTTTCTTTTTTCTTATTTTGGTTTTGGAGATGGGGTTTCCCTCCATTCCAGGGAGTTAACCTGGAACTCACTCTAGCTTCAGGCTGGCCTCAAACTCATGGCGATCCGTCTACCTCAGCTTTTGGAGTGCTGGGATTAAAGGTGTGTGCCACCATGTCTGACTTCTTTTGTTGTCTTTTGGTCTTATTAGGTAACCCTAGCTGTCATGGAACTTGTTAAATGGGCCAGAGTAGCCTTGAACTCATGATCTTCCTGCTTCAGCCCTTAAATGCTGGGATTAAAAGTATGTGCCATGTGCTGTATAGGCCATAAAGGATCATGATGCATGCAATTTAAGGTAAGTTGTAGTTATTTCTCAACTATGTATCTATTGGCATTAGTGGTCTGTAAGCATCAATGAACACAAAACTTTAGTTTTATTTACTGTTCTGTGTCTCACAACACTTGGCAGAAGGTATGCTCAAAGCAGTAACTGCTGAACCACCTCATCCTGCGAGCACAGACGCTTTGTAGGTGTCCACAGCAATCCAAATAAAAATGCAAATATAACCTTAAGGCAACATCTGCATTTTTCAGTTTCTGCTTTCAGAGGGACAGCTTGATGGATCTGCCAGCAGACCCGAACAAGCATAGCAGCTGAAGGACAGGGACACAGTTCCCTAAGCCCTGGGCGTGATGTCTGTGATCACACTTCACCAGGCAGCTCCTTCCCTCCCCTTCCCTGGGGCCTCTGACTACTCTGTTCCCCTCCCCTGGCTTTGAACCTGTTGGCAGCATCCAGCGGCTCCTCTTCAAAGGGCCAAAGACAAGCCTGATGTTACAATGGCTTCGCTTAATTCCAGACAGGTTTCCATTAATCGTATTAAATTCTGTGACAGAGCTGAATCGTATCTGGATCAGTATACATAAGCAAGTTAATCCACCATTTGCCAGCAACTGGAAGGGCATCAGTAGTATCCATGCTAAGGCAGGCTGCAGTGTGGATGGCAGAAGAGACTCTGGAAGACTAGTACTGACTGGGCTCTCTAGAGAGAGGTGCGTGGGGATTCAAACCGGAACATATTAGGGGAAAGCAAATGTCACACACACACACACACACACACACACACACACACACACACATGCACACACAAAAGCATTAATAATAGCAATCTTTAATCTACCCCAGGGTCCCTGAGCCTGCCTTCTTTATTATTATCTTTCATCTTCCCTGCACATCTGCCTGGTAAAGGTTCCTTTCCAGATCAGCCTTAGGTCATGAGGGCAGAAATGCTGTTGCAAAGCAGATATGGAGGGAGTGAGTAGCACGTGTGACTGAAGAACGGTGTGACAACATAATCCCCGTATGGACGGATGAGGTCAGTGTGGGGTGATGTTGGCTTTCCTAGAATCCCCTGAATCATCTGATGGGAGCAGACATTGAAAGGATAAATACAAACATGTGCAACACACACCACGAAGACCATGTGGTCACGATCCTGTCTCCATAGGATCATTGGGACAGTGAAGGGAACAGTGAATTGAGCACTAGGAACCTCAATCCATTCTTGTCCCTACCACCACCAGATGGGGAAGTGTGTGAACTCAGGTTTTCCTGGCCTGTAAGAAATGAGTCGGTGATCTAGTTGGTATTTAAGGTCTGTTTTCGTTTCAAAGGTAAGGATTTGTCCCATGTCAAAGGATTTTATAAAAGTATGTCGCTACAAGACCACAGCCTTGGAAACACTGGACTCTGAGTTGCAGTGTTACCATGTGCAAGGTATTTGTTGAACCCCTGTGGACATGGGGAAAGTGAAGGTAGGTGCGTCGGAATCAGAGTGAGCAGTGAAGCAGATTCACAGGGAAACAGTGAACACTTGGGCTCTAAGCCCTGGACACAGGTCTTAAAGACAGTCAGTGTCATTGTCTCTCTGTCTCTCTGCTTCTCTCTTTCTCTGCCTCCTTTCTCTCCCTCTTTCTCCCTCTCTCAGTGGAAAAAGCAGAAATGACAGGATTGACAGGATCCCAAAAGAAAGCTCAATGACTATAGGTCACAATTCCTGTCACCTGACATGCCTCTTACTGGCAAATCTTACCTTTGTGCATGCTGATTTTACCGCTCTGAATCTTTCCCCCATTTCCAATTATGTAATGCAACTCACCCAACTTGGAGATCTCCCAGCATGAACAAATCAATTGTTTGCACAGTCTTTGGACATCAGTTATAGTATCTCTACTTCATACTACACGTCTACTATGGTTGTAGATGACAAAGTCCCTGAAGGCAGAATGTGGGTCACACCTATGCATGCATGGGGCTGCTTGACATATTGTAGACATTCATTTAATAAAGATTTCTGAATAGAACTGGAGAGGGGTTTTCTGGTTACCTGCTAATGTGACAGCAATGGAGACAGAGTCATACCCCAAGGCATTTGTGGCATTGCAAGTGTAGAAACCCACATCAGCTTCCACTGGTGCCAAGATCTGTAAGGAATCATCTGGTTGTAGAAGAATCCTAGAGCAAAAAAAAAAAAAAAAAAAAAAAAAGAAATGTAAACTCGGTCAGGTCAGCGGATTGCTTTGTGGCATTCAATACTGGATGGCAAGAATGCATCTTAGGATATATTCAGGACTGCGTTCTGACCACCCAGACAGGCCAGCTAGCACACTCAGAAACTGAGGCTTTGCTGTGGTTCTGATGGTAATCTCAAATAGGTTATGTAAAGAATTGTTTTAAGCTTATTAATTGCTTGATCTAAATGCTACTATTTGGAACAGGCAATGTATGTGCTCTGAATAGTACAATACAAGCAACATCGCAGGACATGCTCGAACAAATGCTTTAGGTAGGGTTTGGAAAAGCTTAGGAAGGAAAATTGAAAGCTATGAAGGAGGAGTAGAGCTTGTCAAGAAATGACAATCTATAATGGTGTGGAGGTGCTAGAGAGGAAGCAGTGTTTAATTATTGACGAGAGGATGGTAACTTGAAGGAAGCTTTTAATCCTAGGCCATCTTTTATAGATCTATTTTCTCCATTAACTATAAACATTATAAGTATAAAGCACAGGCCTTATTTATGAATTTCATTTTTCCACAATATTACAGAGGATCGTTTGAAGACAAGATGTCCAGTAGAATGAGGGCAAAACTTCCTTTTTGGGTCATGGAGATGGCATTTCAGAATAATCCCATTCTGGTTTTATTCACATTTCTTTACCAAAAACAAATTATAAGAATTAAATTGCGAGCACCTACAATAAACTTCAAAACTTCACTTCAATGCCAGTGTTTTCCCTGTCTAGATTTCTGTCATTCCCAAGGGCTGTATCATGCTAGACTGATGACTGAGGACAATGCCTTGAAGCTTGTGTTTGGGGAATGAGGCTGGCGAAGGCTAGAATGAGTATGCGAAGAGGGGACCATAGGAGCATCTGAAGGACAGGGTGGAAAACTTCCGGGTCTTAGGTGGACAGATCACTCATTCCCAGCACAGAAATGGATTTGTGGCAACTTCTTGAATCCATTATTTCTACCTTAATGATTCTTTCTTAATCACATCAGTTCCTCTGGGCTTTGATGTGGCTGAGTAAAATTTTTTCTACTAACCAGAAGGTTCTTAGAATAAAATAAAATAATTGACAGATTTATTCTTTCTACTGTCTAAGTAAAAAGGCATCAGTTCTAATAAATTCATGGATTTTTTTTTGTTTTATTAGTGGCATAGGCAGTGGTAACCTAAGTAGTGTCCTTGGACTCTCCTGTCAGAAGAACCCATCTATCATATGGGCCATGGCATTATGCTATTTTTAAGCCCCTTCTGGTCTTCAACACCAGACTGGAAGCTGTCAGTCATAGGTGTATTTGTTCTCTTTAAAATAGTAGCTTCCCCATCACTCTAAAACCCCTATGTATAGGAGAGGGAGGCCTCTTCCTTGTCCTGCAATTAACATTTCCTTTCTTGCTTACATATTTCTTGTATTATAATAAAAAATCTATCACAAAAGGGGGATGGGAGCAATATTCAGTAGGCAAGTGAGCATGTTTCAAATAACTTTATTATTGCTACTAAGTTACTAGGTTGGTGTGTTCCCCCCCTCTTTTTGGGATGCACGTGTGTGCAAGTGTGTCTGTGCAGGTGCATGTAGTGTCAAAGGTCAATGCCAGTGTCTTCCTTGATCACTCTCCTCAAGTTTTGAGAGAGGATCTTTTGCTGATCCCAGAGCTCATGGATTCAGCTAGATCCGCCAGCTAGTGAGCCCCAGGGATCCACTTTTTCTACTTCCCAGTACTGGAATCACAGGTACCTATCACTGCTCCAACATTTTGTGGGAACTGTGAGGAAAGCACTGAGCCATCTCCCCGCCATTGGCCCTTTCTTTCTTTCTTTTTTTTTTTTTTTTGCGTGAGATTTGTGTGGATGTGGATGTGGAGGGCAGAGGACAACTTCAGATGTGGTTATCACTCTCCACTCTGTTTCATTGTTCATTGTTGCATCCATCAGGCGATCTGACCCGTGAGCTTCTGGGAAACCCTCCTGTCTCCACCTGCTTTCTCTCTGTAGTTGGACTGGGGTGACAGAAGTCCATCACAGTGTCTGGCTTTTATGTGGGTTCTGTGGATGTCCACTGAGGTATTCTTGTTGCACAGCAAGCACTTTATCCCCTGAGCCATCTTCCCAGGCCCCCCTGACCCTTCCTTAAATTGACCAAGTATGGGTGTTCACTGAAGCCTGCTAGGAAGGCATGCTGTTGGCTTCATTTTTGGCAGGGAGTAATTTGGGTTAAGGTTTGTAGTCATTTAGGGAAATAGACAACCTTCAGCAGCTGGATTTTAAGTAGTTTGCAACAGAAGATAAACAAAAGCTGTGAGAAGACCTCCTCTATGAGCCAAAATTTGTGAAGCCAAAAATTATAGTGGCCGAAAGGCTTGCAATGGAGTTTTATTTTGTAAAAATATTTTGGGTAAATGATTTGATATTCATGAAGAGTTTCCTATCAGGACTTGGCTAAAGCAACTTTTTTTTTTTTAAAAAAAGAACCTTTGCTGTTTTAATGAAATTGCCAACTAAAAGTTATTTAATGCCAGAAGCTTCATGATTGCTCAGATGGAAGTATAGAAAATATTTTTGGAATGGGAAAGGCCCCTGACCACAAATTCTTAACCCTGTCCTCATAACTCTTTGCCAACATTTTTTTAGCTTCTTTCTCTGTAGAAATCCATACAGTCTTGAATTTGCTAATAAGTGTTGTTCTATCTGCTTGCTGAGTAATTCATTTTTAACTATAGGCACCACATGAAATGACTTCCTATTTACCCAGGGTGGGGGAGGGAGGTCTCTTCAAATTATAGTAATCATTTAATTTTGAAAATAAAGTTTTGTTGGAGTATTACAATTCTAGTTTAAATACTGATTATAACTGTTCTCATGTTAGGATGGCAGAATTAAGTACCCGGGACAGTTTTGTTGTCTGGTCCTTTGCAAGCAACTTTGCTCATAAAGAATTTCAATTCTGGTTTGTCTTAGTTATTTCCTGATATATACAAAAATTTTCCTACGTTTTCAGAACTCTGCCACTTAGTATGACTCCCTTTCAGGAAGAATAAAACAAATGTAAGTGGGATCTTTGGATGCCTCTACCTCCAGTCTTTGAGGTACGAGGCATTCAGACTCAGCCTCGCCTGTGCTGTTTGGTGTTCTCTGATACTGACCAGTTAATGATGGCCTTTTCTGTTACCTCTGCACTGACCCTCACTCCTTCCCTTTTGCCGAGGCAGAAGTATTTATTGGGATAGTTCCTGCTTCTCTGGCTTGCTGTTTTTAGACTTTTCAGCTGGGGAAAACATTTGTCATCTTCATTTCCTTTAGTTCTATTAAGGAAATAAGCCAAGTCAAATCAAAACTGGTTTATTCCCATCCCCTCTCCTATTTTCTCTTCCCTGCGTCTAGTTTTTATATTATCTGCAAACTTGGAAAGTGCATTTCATGGAGTTATGACTTCTACATATAGCATTATTCACAGCTATGATTCTGAAATTGACCCTGGAGAAATTTCCCATCTAATTCTCTCTTCCATCCTGAGAAGTTTCCATCTACGGATTCCCTGACTTGTCCAAGTTAAATCTTTCCAAATACTACTTAATTCATCTCCCATTCAACACGACTTTGGAACATCGTCCAAAGTGTTCTGGCAAATATCAGTCTGTAGGCTTCTCTTTTCTACCAGATCAGAAATGATAGCACGGAGATGCCAATAGGATGTGACATCCTCTCCTGAAGCTGGCTTTGCTCTGCTAATTCTTCAGCATGATGTGTTTTCCTAGATACCATTCAATCCCAACTCTTGGAAGAGTTGGCTTAGCTGCTTCTCCTATGAGCAGTGCAGCTCCTAGTTTGTGACGTCCCAGAAGATCATGTGGGACATGGCCTTCGGTTTCAATGACAATGACATGGGTCTAGAATGAGGAGTAGACACTGGGTGGCAGGCACCTTACTTTGCAGGCATTATTTTTCTTCTCTATTGTGACAATTTGGGTAAGTATGCTCCAAAGGCCTGTGTGATAAAGGCTTGGTCACTATCTACTGGGAGAAATCAAGTCACTGGGATATGCCCTTGAAAAGGCTTTGGGACCCCTGCCTTCTTCTTTTTCTTTGTTTACTGGCTGCCACGAGGTGAACAACCTTCTCTGCCATGTGTATTATCTGTCATGATATCCAGAGCAACCACAGGCCCAAAGTAACAGAGCCAAGGACCATGATTGACATCTCTAATCTAAGGTCAGGATCCCACATCAACCTTTTCTCATCTCTATTTTGAACTGTATTTTATTTATTCATTTGCAAGCAGAGATACACACACACACACACACACAGAGAGAGAGAGAGAGAGAGAGAGAGAGAGAGAGAGAGAGAGAGAGAGAGAAATGGGTGCACCAGGGGAAGCCACTGCAAATGAACTCCAGATGCGCAGCTTTGTGCATCTGGCTTTAGGTGGCACTTGGGAATGGAACCCGGGTCTTCAGGCTTTACAAGCAAGTGCCTTAACTGCTGTGCCATCTCTCTAACCCCCCATTTCTTTATCTTAAATAGCTTATCTCAGGTATTTTGTCACAACAATTGAAAGACAAATATATCCACATTCTTGCTATTCCGGAGGGGAAAATAACAATGTCTGGTTTTGTGAATATCATTTTAATTTAACTAGTAAAAAAAGAGCCCAACGTTCGCATGCTGAAGTGGACTCATAGTCAAGTGGCAGAACTGGGAGTTGCGCCCTTGTTCTTCTAAGCTAGCCTGACTGTCTTCTGCTATTGGTCACCCTTTGCAATGGTACACACTGTCAGGTTGCTCCTTGGGATGAAGGGAGTGGGGATCATATGGCAGACACACCAAAGACTCAAAAAAGAAAGGAACGGGCTGGAGAGATGGCTCAGCGGTTGGGGCGCTTGCCTCCAGTGCCTAATGACACCGGTTCAATTCCCCAGGACCCACATGGGCCAGATGCACAAGGTGGCGCATGTGGCTTGAAGCCTTGGCACACCCATACTCTCTCTCTCTCTCTCTCTCTCTCTCTCTCTCTGTATCTCTCTGCTTGCAAATAAATGAAATATTAAAAAAAAGAAAAGGTCTCTTGGCCTTTGAACTAACACTGAACACTAGAGCCAACCATGAAATCTTAAATAATTATTAAAAAAATTAAAAAAAAACTATTTAAAAAAGAAGGGAACAAGAGCTGGGGAGATGGTTCATTGGTTAAAGGTACATGCTTACAAAGCCTGCTGGCCTGAGTACTATACCCCAATACCCACATATAGCAAGATGAACAAAATGGTACATGCATCTAGATTTCATTTGTTCTGGGATGCCCATGTTTTCTCTCTCTCTCTCTCTCTCTCTCTCTCTCTCTCTCTCTCTCTCTCTCTCTCTCATAAATAAATAAATTACTAACTAACTAAATGTTCCCAAGAAAAAGGAACAGAGACAGGCCTAGGGATTAAAGGCAAGAAACTCCTGGGCTTTCCTTTTCTCTAAATGTTGTAGAGTATCACCTATGAGCTACCTCCCACTCTTAACAAGAAAAAGGACTTTATTTAAAGTATCTATAGTCTTCATATTCACCTGATTCCTTTTGAAAAATAAATAACCTTGAGGACGGTCATCTTTAAATGCTTGAAGACTTTTAGCAGCTGGTACTATGTGACTTCTGGCTCTCTTGGTACAGCAGTGTGGAAGAGTGAGTGAGACTGTCCCTATCAGTAAAATTTAGGTATTTCTTTTATTTTTTAAGTTTTCCTCTTTTTTTGAAAAAAATCTTTATTATCCAAAATTAGATACAGTGTATGAGCAAATATTGTGTTGTATTTCCATTTCCCACCTCCCTGGCCTCAGTCCACTGGATATCCTCCTCAGTGGGTGTACTGGATCAGTTTATGGGGTAAGAGGTTATGGATAGCACAACAGGTAGCCAGGTCCCCCCCATACTTTTGCATATTGATGCTGATGCGGGCAATGTCTCTGATACTATCCTCCACCATGGCTCTTACAATCTTTCCGCCCCCCTTCCTCTCAGTTCCCTGAGTCATGGTGGGTGAGTTTTAAGTCTGCTTTATTGTTGAGATCTTAAGAGTCTCTATGCTTCTACTTTAAGTTGTGTTGGAAGTCGTTGGTGTCTGTCCCACTGACTTATCCTGGGTTGACTGATTGGCTGTGGTGATAGGTCTAGAAGAAGAAGAGATCCAGTTCTGGTAAATCAATATGAGATGCCAATTTTGGAGAATGTGGCTGTTATTTTTTAAAAGGGTGCCAGCATGGCCTCTGCAAATAATGCTTCTAGAGGTAGATTCAGGTTTGGGAATAGCAGACTATGGCTGTGCTATGTGAGCTCCTGGTATTAGATGAGGGAAGAGCCCTTCTCCAGATTCTTCATCTAGGTGTGGTATGTGCTAGAGCCCACCCAAATGCAAACTGGACACAGCTATTACCTGAGTCTTAGCTCAAATCTGATGAAGATTTCTGTGTTTATCCATAATAACTAGAAAGCAATGACTACTTTAGCCTCACAGTCTCTCACTATATGCATACAGAGGCCATCAACATTACAGAGGAAAGAAAGACACAAGGAACAACCACAATGTTCATTGAGAACCTACTGTATGCCTAACTTTGTGTATGGGTAACTAGAGCCATAGAAATCACTACTGCGTGTAGAGCGAGAGCCTATGGGGGACAGAGGAGAGACAGGGAGCAGAGAGAACACAAAGAATGAGGAAATAAGAATAAAACCAAGGACATGTGGTTTTCCCTGTAGCAGAAAGGTCCTTTAAGAAGAGGTGGTCAGCCTGTGTAGAATGCTCTTTAGAGGTCAGTTAGGCAAGAGATGCTTTGAGAGAGACTTTCTAGCCTTTCTGAAACAAAAAGCAATGACTGTTAGGGGGTGGGTGGGAGGAAGGGATAATTCCAAGAGAAGCATATCATTGCGTTGCTGGGTTACAATATAAAGTAAAAAAAAAGAAGCCATTTCCCCAATACACTGAGTAGAAATAGTAAGTAGGAATTAAAATTTTATTGTGTGTGTGTACCTGAACATATGTGTCGATGTGTATGATGTGTGTGTGTGTGTGTGCATGGGTGTAAATTTTAAGGATAATGTGGGTCAGTAGTATCTGAATTGTTAGGCATATATACTTTTACAAACTAATTTAAGTGTAATCAAGCTTTGACATGTAAAAGCCAAGAAAGGACAGACTTCTCTTTTTCTGCCTTGACCTATTTTTGTTAGTACTGGCTATTTATAGCCTATCTTACTAAACTGCAAAGTCTGTAAACCAATAGGTTGAAGGTAGATTTGGCTACTAAGCAAAAACACTAACTGAACTAACTATAGCAGTGGGCACTTCAGCACGTCTGTGTCTGAACGACAGCACTCCCAGACATGGTGATGACAAGCAATGACACCCCATACAGTGGAGGTCACCACCAGACACAGCAAACTGGGCTCAATGACAACTCTGACTTGTGCATGCTCTGAGCAGATCCATTCACTCTTGTTTCTCAAATACAGCTTGGAGAACTGTCTAGAAAATCGGATTGCAGTCATATTTGTTACTAGCCAAGTAAAATGCAAGCATTATCATGTCCAAGTTCAGAAACATAAACCTCCCATTTTTTCCTGATTGCATGCAATTAATTTACATTGGAAAGCAAGTTTGAGGCTAGATCTAGAGAACAAAACCTGGATAATGGCAAAATCTGAGCCTAGCCATCAGAAGTGTTCTTAATGCTACCATGTCCCACAACTGATGTCCCAGGTGACTGATGATTCAAGACCTGCCTTTTGTTGTTTTATGACCAATACCTTTAGTGTCTTTAGCACTTACCATGTTGCTTTTCTTTCTTTTTAGCATTTCTATTTTTTGTTTTGTTTTGTGTGTGTGTGTGTGTGTGTGTGTGTGTGTGTGCACGCGCCAAGGTCTCTTGCACTTGCAAATGGATACCAGATGCTTGCACAACTTTTTGCATCTGGCTTTACGTGAACAGCTGGAAAATTAAACCTGAGGACAGGAGGCTTTACAAACAAGTACCTTTCACCAATGAGCCATTTCCCCAGTCCCCCTGTGTTGCTTTTTCTAGCAAGATGCCACTGAGCCTTCTCCCTTAAAGTCACTAGAATTAGACTCAATATCCATTAACGTGAGTTAAAAGGCCGAGACTGTGTTTCCTAAGAGCTGTTTCAAGAATTACTGGTGTTCCTATTTGTGGGACATTGAGAAATAAAACTGCAATGGTAATTCCTCCCTCGTGGCATGCTGTCATGGTGCAGGTTGCTGGGGTAGAAAAGTCCTCAGCTGTCTTAGCCAGCAGCGGACCCTGAAAGATACACAACTGACCAGCTAGGCAAGATGTGCCCGGTGGTGCAATAGTGGCATGACTATTATGTAGATGACCAGTTACTCTCTGATTGGATTGAGGTTTGCTTCACAGGAGGGAATTCACATCTGGTACTGAGAACCTAGTCAAAAGCCTATGACTTGTGAGGTCACAGGCCCTAGGAGGGAAGCTACTACTGTTCTTTGATGAATTGGGCATGGCATACCCATTCAATTGTCTCAGTATGTATTTATACATCCATATATCACTGCTGCTTTAACCCTTGCAGAGGTGTAGCCGCTGGTGAATTGCACTTGCTCTCCAGCCTGTGCTCATGCAGGCAACCCCGATTAAACTCAGTGGGTTATGCACATTGACACAGAAATGACATCAAATAGAAGAGGGGCTAGTCGGAAAGAAAGGGTTCAGTGACAGTGGGTGGGGAGGGGAGGTCAAGAGAAGGTAACAAGGGGGGCATTATGATCAAAATATATTATATACATGATAAAACTCATCAATATAGATTTAAAAAGAACGACTGGTACTCCTGAAATTACTAAGCCAATTTTTTTTTCAGTGATCAAAGAAGTACATTGAAAACCCTGCATAGTATATTTTCCTCCTGGAAAGTCACACATTGGAATGCTTAAAGGATTTAAAAAATGGAAAACTCCAAATAATTTCCAGTTGGGGGATAGTTAAGGCCATTTAGGAGCAGTAACCAGCTGTTAAAAAGGTGATACAGAATGTTACGTACATCTCTGCACATATCTCATGGACATGTGAAATAAAGACCTAGTCAAAATTTCTGAACATGACTAATGTCCCATTAAAAGGCTCCATTCCTATGTATGATGTTTTTATATAATACAATAAAATATGTAAAAATTCTAGAAGGATGCGTACCAAGTTATTAAGAGTGATAGCCTCTTAGGGAATAGGTTTGAGAGGATGAGGGAAAGCACTTTTTATTTTATAGATTTGAGTATCATTTCAGTTGTTTTACTGGCTCCTTTATTACTTTTATAATAAAAAATCAAGTGCAAAAAATAAATATCAAATTGAGCAGTAAATGCATCTGTTTAGCTTTAACGGGGCGGAGAGCACTTTTCAAAACTCATGTAATCACTGAACCCCAGATTTGTGGAAAACTCAGAAATGACTTGCACAGCAAATTTTGAAGTCACTATGGTTAGACTTTGCTTCACTCCCACCAACATATAGGTTTTGACCTTCTGTGGTTATGTGTAAAGGAGTAGAGGAGGCAGAAGTGACTTTGGAAATTGCCTGGCAAATTGTCATCACTCCATTATGCCAAGGGTCATGGCTGTTGTCAAAGCCATTATAAAAGTTATTATTTTTTCCATTGCAGACATCCAAAGAGACAATAGTGTAGGCGAGAGACAAGTAGTGCTAGAAATGTTAACTTCTATTACCACTGTGGATTTTAGCATCGTGAATGGCTATGCCTCTAGGAGACCAGTAATGATACTAACTGTCATCCTAATAATGACACATCAAAACAGAGACACCATGAAATATTAGTATAATTAATCACAGGTCCAACTGGGAATAAAAAAATCCTGAAAAATAAATAGCCTCTTCCCTCTCAGACAGAGTGCAGGCTCACCCACGGGAGCAACAGTAACTGCTGGCTCCAACTCTTCTAGGCTCTGGGGACCCATAGGAACTGACACCATGTTCTGGCGCCCAAGCTTTTCAGTGGATCGTCTCACCAGGTAGAAACAATAATGCCTTGGCCAGGAATGGTATCGTGCTGCCCAAAGTTCAAAGCTATCCAGACAGGATCTCATTCGTGTTTGGGATCCTATGGGGGATGAGTAAGGGAGTAGGAAGAAGTGCTCCTCCTTTAAAGCTGCATATAAAGTATTCTGTTTAGAGAAATGCTTCATTTTTACTCCAGCACGAGAGAGAGAGAGAGAGAGAGAGAGAGAGAGAGAGAGACTCTGAAAGCTTAAGAGGTGATTGCTGAGCCCATCTCTCTCTTCCCAGCCCTCCCTCCTTAGACCAGGTATCTTCAAGGCTCACCTGTCACTGAACTGAACCTCTTCTCCATTCCTGGCCCAGCTGATGGTGGGTCTCGGGTTGCCCACCGCCTCACAGTGCAGCAGGACACTGAGAGTCCCGCTGGCCAGAGCCACAGTCTGTCCCAGATGTGTGACCACCTCGGAGGCCGAGAGCTGCTGGGCAGCCGAGATCTTCCTCAGGATAGTGGGCTTGCGGTGGGCTCTTCGAGCGGCTCCCCCGGCCTCTGCAGATGAGCTCCGCAGGGAGCTGCTGAAGCCAGACACGTGCTTATGGGGTGGGATGGCCACCGGGGGAAACCTCTGCTCAGAGGGCTTGAGGAGTATGTCGGGGTGCTCCAGGTGGCTGCGGAAAATCTCCTGAGCCAGCTGGGCCACCAGGCGCTTGCTGTGGAGGTCTCGGAGCTCCTCGGGCTGCTGGGAGAGGTTCCAGAGGATGCCATCCAGGCGCTTCTGCTCCGTCACCATGGTGAACGGGAGATGCAGAAGGGCCTGCTCAGCATTGGCATCCTCCTCGGAGGACGCATTCCTCTCCGTGGAGTCCTGCCCATCCCACGAGGCCAGCAGCTCCGCAGGCCAGCCACCCTGCTCGAGCAGCCGGGACACGAGGTCATCGTAGCGGCTCCCGGGGTCCGCAGGCAGGCCACGTTTCTCAGCCTTGCTGCCGTTAGAGAAGATGCCATTCTGGTGTTTGTGGCTTTGCAGGGTCTCCTTTGGGTTGGCCTTCCTCACCTGGAGGGCTTCCTCGTCACTCCATAGGCTCAGGGGCCTGGCCACCAGCTTGCGGTGGCCACCGATGAGCTTGACCACAAAGTGCTCCCGGGCGGGTCCCGCAGAACAGGTATAGATGCCCGCATCCGAGGGCTTCAGGCGATGGATCTTCAGGTATCCAAAGGGGGCCACGGTGACGTGGGCCGAGCTCACGAGATGCTGGCCGTCCTTCTCCCAGGTGATGAGGGGCTTGCGGAACCTGCGCGTGGGGCATCGGAGCACCACCGTGGTCTTGGGGAGCAGGTAGGCGAATCCACCCACCACGAAGTGCAGCTTCCTCTGCTGGCGCGTCTGGATGTAGACGTTTCTCTCGGCTGCGATGTGAGGGCTGTGCTTTGTGGATGGCCGCCCCGGCCCTGCTTGGAGAGGGATGCCAGGCCCCAGGAGAAAGAAAAGGGGAAGGGGGGGACAGGAAGATGGGGTCACGGGTGGGTGGAGATAGGAGGGACAAGGATGGAGATCTCAGCAGAGCTATTTTCGCAGGGCTGGTCATTTATCACCTTCCTATGACCACCAGCAGTGGACCATCAGCTACCCAGTCTTCTGAACCTGGAGTACTCATGAACTTGGTATAGCAGGCCCATCACTCTGCCAGGCCTCTCTATCCCTAGGAGCTAAGCTGCAGGGGTTCGAGGTGCCAGGAGCCCAGGGGAAAAACAGTTCCTCTCATTAAGAGGCAGAGCACAAGGAGAAGAAGATCTCCTGGTACATGTCTACTTTAAGGATCCCAGCCAGGCACGGGCCCTCATGTACACAGGGAGGGGAGCCCAGAAGTGTTATGACTCCAGGGAGTGATATTAACCAGGACAAATCTGTTTACAGTAGCTTAAACCCCCAGAGTGACTCACATTGGGCTTCATTCGTAATATGCTGCCTCCAGCTTCCAAAACTCTATGCCAGCAGGAGACCTTTGCTCTGCCCCCTGCAAACTGTTTTTCCAGCAGAGAAGAGAATTCAGCCTGAACTCCTGTGCGATTAGATTTCCTTTTCCATCTCCAGCTGGGCACTCTAGTGGGCAGGCCTCTGCAGGGCTCTGCTGGCCCCAGATTCCCCTCTGCTTGGGTTCAGGGAAGACCCCTAACTGGCAGCTATGGCTGCTGCTACCCAGGGTTCCATCTCCCCGCCCCCAAAACACCAACACTCACTTGGACAGGTTGCCAGCATACAGGGTCTGATGGAGGAAGAGAAGGGCAGGGGAGGGCACAGGCTGGAATTCACAATGGTGGAGATGCCTGTTTTCAGCACCCTCCGGCAAATGGCACTTCGAGTCTGGGTGCCCTCTCCGCAGCTCGTAGAGCACTGGTGGAAGAAAACATGGGTGCGTGAACAACTAAGAACCTAGAGGCTCATGGTTATTTTGTATGGCTCACTAAACTCACTAAAAAACACCGGGAAAGGCATCAGACCTTGAGAGAGAAATCGGATACAGCAACGTGGAATGCATGTCTGTCTGGTAGCTACATTTCACTCCAAGGTTCTCTATTTTAAAGGTTCCGATGGGCATTTTATCTGCTCTTAGTTATATGGCTTTGGATTTGGAGTTCCAGATATGCAGTTCTATGTTCAAATCTTAGCTTAGTGTTTCAACAGTTGGCAAGTTACTTAAAGTCTCTTTCTATTTCTTATGCCTTTGCATAAGGCTGCCAGTTAAATGAGAGACTACATTAAGTCTCATATACAGACATGGCCATGCTAATCCCTTTTTCTACTTTCACAAATAAATCATATGCCTGTCGTTAGATAATTGTTAGGAATCTACTATGTTTGAGGTGGTGTGTAAGATAGTTTCTAGTTTCAAGGAGCGGTCATGAAGAGAAAAATCCAAATGCACTGATAAAAGGAAGTAGTGAATTAGGGGAATATAAATCAGAATGGCAATAAGCTGTCATCACTTCCCATCCATTAGAACAGCCACATTAAAAATACAAGCAATAATAAGTATTGGCAAGGATGTGGAGAAATGACCCTCATATATTGCTGCTGGGAATACAAAGTGATACAGCCCCTTCTCCAGTGAAAAAAGACTTTATAAGGATCATTAAAAAGAAAATTTGAAGCTGGGTGTGGTGGTGCACACCTTTAATTCCTGCACTCTGGAGGCAGAGGTAAGAGGATGGCTGTGAGTTCAAAGCCAGTTTGGAACTACAGAATGAGTGCTAGTCAGCCTGGGCTAGAGTGAGACAAAAAAAAATGGAAAGGAAAGGAAAGAGAGAGAGAAAGAAAGAGAAAACTTAGGCTGGACAGATGGTTCAGCAGTGTAAGGCACTTGCTGGCCAGATCTGCTGACCTGTGGTTCAATTTCCTAGTACTTATGTAAAGTCAGATACACAAAGTGGCACATGTGCCTGGAGTTTGCAGTGGCAAGAAGCCCTGGTTTACCTGTTCTCTCTCTCTCTCTCTCTCTCTTCTTTTCTCTCTCTCTCTGCTTGCAAATAAATACATTGAAGTTATTTGATAACCTTTGGCTAATTTATAATAGCCAGAAAGTGGAAATTACCTTTCATTAGTGAATAGATAAACAAAGTATGATTATAGCGATACAATAAGATATTATTAGCCATATGAAAGAATGTAGTTCTACAACATGGGCAAATCTTAAAAACATTAAGCTGAGCTGAATTGTATAATGGGCAAATTATATGTCTAGTAGAGTTGTTTTTAGAATGAAATCATAATTGAGGACTCTAGTAGGAATATAAAACTAGAAGTCAGGTGGTGAAATATTATAAAATTAATGTTGACCTGTGATTGAATGCTCAGGGCACACTGAAAATTTCCTTACTTAAGTCTTGAGGACAGTGGAGCTTATGTTGGTATAGCAGAAAGGGATTCAGCATGGGAAGCAAGATTTCCAGAGCAAAGGCAGCAGAGTGCAGCGCAGCAAGACAGGTTTGAGTCAGAACTAAACCAGCTTCCCTGCACAGAGGGGCTGAGGTGAGAGCAATAGAGTGCTTGAGAGGTCGTTTGGGCCAGCCTCTGGAGGCCATTCATTTTCAGACAGGTTTGGAATTGGTCCACAGGGCTAGGGGAACCCTTGAAGACAGGAGTGACATGATGGAAGAGGTGTGTAGAAGGTGAATCTGGCAAGAGTGTGCAGGAGGGAGGGATGGGAGGCAGGATGTCAGAGGAGGAGTACAGTGTCCCAGCTCACGATGATGAAGGCCTGAACTGGGGTCATGGCACCAGGCCATGGTAGCTGGAAAAATGATGGTAAAAATAACAGAACATTATCTCATATTTTCAGGTTGTACATGCTGGCACTTTGAAATGACACTAATCTGTGAGATATGCTACGACAGCTGCCACCCCCAAACAAACAAGATGCAAAAGTTAGATGAGTAGATGAGAAGAGGAGGAAGGGACCAGCAGGAGAGGAGAAAATATGTCTGAAAATATCATAATGAAACCAATTATTATGTATAACTAATATAGTCTAGGACTTTAAAAATATTTTACTTATGAGAGAGAGAGAGAGAGAGAGAGAGAGAGAGAGAGAGAGAGAGAGAGAGAGAGAGAGAGAGAATAGGTGCTCCAGAGCCTCCAGCCGCTGCAAATGAACTCCAGATGCATGCGCCATTTTGTGCATCTGGCTTTACATGGGTCCTGGGGAAGTGAACCTGAGTCCTTAGGCTTTGCAGGCAAGCACCTTAATTGCTGAGCCATCTCTCCAGCCCCATAATTTTTTTTATTAAACTGGAAAAAAGATATAAAAGATGAGGCCAGGTCGAGAGAGCTCGCCCCCTGAGTATGGATTGAAGAGTCCACCTGTCACTCACTGTTCTGTCATCAGCAGTACCAAATGGATCAGGTGGGATGGGGCAAGGGCCTGACAGCTTGAAAAGCTGCCAAGTGGGAAAACTATAGATAGCCAGACTGTGGGTCAGAAAGTCAGGTTGTGACTTTGGTCAAGTCTAATACCTTCTCCAGATTCAATGCCTACATCTCTGTATTAGAGACACTCAGCCAAAGCAGGGCTTTTCAAGCTGGGCTCAGTCACCATGATGAGACTAAAGGGTCTTGAGGCTTTAATTTAAAAAGAAATTATAATATTAGCTCTAAAATTGACTACAGTTTTATTTCTTTTATTTTGGGGGGAGTGGTGAAACTTCTCTAAAATATGAATTAAAAATAGTTGATAGTTAACTTGATCAGGAGATTGAATGGTTTCTTTTCAGGAAAAGAAGGATGGCCTTTAGAAAGGTCTTAGTCTCAGAACAGCGATTTTATGTAAAATGTCTAAAACATTGGCTAATTCTATCTCTGAGCGATTCTGTACAGTAACCTTGAGATTGGGCCCAGATGGCTGAGGATGAACCAGGTTCTCCTTTCTCCAAGGATTGGGGAGGGGAGGGCAGCGGGGAATTGGGGATAACAACTCATTGTTTACCCACTAAATATTGTAACTCATTATGGACAATAAAAAAATAAATAAAAATTAAAAAAAGATCTATAGGACAATAAGATGTGTAGAGAGAGAAACTATAGCCACACAGTGTTAAAAAAAAACAGGAGAGGGGCTCTGGGGTATACATCTCACCTCAGCCCTGGGGCCACAGAGCAGCCCTCTAGGTGACAGGGTTCTCTAAATGGCTATTTTTCCCTGGTGTCAGTGCGAACATAATCCGAAGTGCTTGGGTGATTATGTCCTGCCATTCCCAGGTCCTCTCCAATGTCTGGATTTTCCATTCATCAACCCAGATTGCTCAGAATCTAATCAGACACTTTAGATAAGGGTTAATTCCAAATGTGACTTTCTCTTCTTGTGGAAGAGCAGCAGACCCTGCATGGAGCTGGGCTGTGGCCCTGAGCTGCCCATTCACACAGTGGGTTCCTGCCTTGCTCTTTCTCCTGACAATGAGGCTGGAAGGAAGGGAACCACACTGCAATGAAAGCTCACTTTAGACACGAGCTTCTTTATATCCACGGCATAATTCAAGCCTCTGCCTCTATGGTGGACACTATCTCCATCTTGCACATGAGCAAACTGAGGTTTTGAAAGGTTAAGTGGCAGGTCAGTTAATGTCGGAGTCAAGACTTGAAACTGGGAAGGTTTGTGTTTGAGTCTGAACTCTTCACTCCATAGGATCCTCTTTGAAAGATTTGTTTGATTTAATGCAACCCACCTCAGTAGCCTCCTTCCCTTGGTCCAAAACCACAATCTATTTCTCATCTGCAGGCATCAAATTGTATGAATGTCGTATCTCATATCCTCAAAGGTCACAGCTCCAGGAAGATGGAGTGATAGTCCACACCTACCCTTGCTCAGCACTCTGTTCATGATAGACTATCATCTGACAGACTCCGGAGAACAGTCTCTTTACCACTCTCTACTGAGAGGAAGTTTTTACCTGTAGCCACTTGCTCTTTTCTGTGCAGATATTTATTATTATGGTTTTTTAAAAAGTGTATAATGCCATACTCCAATCAACAGCCCCATGGAAAAATTATCACCTAACATATACATACACAAACTTAAATTATACATGCTCATTCTTTATTCTTTTCATCTCTGTCCTGCTAAAACCGATTTGTTTCTAAAATGTCAAAAATATTCATTCTCTGTTCTGAAGCATCTGGGGTAAGATACGGCCAGAGGTGATTTTTATTGCCACACTATAACCCTTTTGGAAATGCGGTTTCTCTCCTGATTGCAATGGCCTTAGCAGGTACCACTGGTCAGACTCGACACAGGCTGGTAACAGATCTAGCAAGACTTCCAGGAAACCATGTGAGAGGGCAGGCATCTTAATTTGCTCTGTAAGCAAGCATCTCTGTGATACATCTCAACCAGCAGCCACTCCAAATTATGACTCAGATATTCAACAAAATGGCCACAGGGTCAGGAAGGCCAATTTGAATGCTTACACACAAGAAAGGGATGGTCTGAAATCTGGTTTGGACAGATTTTTCGCTTCCAGCCTAGTGATCCCGTTCTTGGTTGAATTTGCTTGTAAGGTAATAATTTTAAGATAGCTCTATGGTAGACACACAGGAACTGGGGAGTTAAAGGCAACAGAAATCCTCAGGGCCAAAAACCATTGAAGCTGGCTATAAATGAACTAATTCATGTTAGTGTTTGGACAGGATTTAGGACAATGGATCAGGTGGAGGTGTGAGGTAGGGGTCCATAGTCAGAAGCCGTGAATGCTGAGCCATCACTTCCCCAGGCGCAAGGCAACAGGGGAAATCAAGTTCTCTTGCTGGGAAGTTGTTGAAGTTTTAGAGCCAGGAAACTAACAGTAAAGAGGCAGGATTTCCTTGGCCTTCTTTTCCTAATAAATCACATCCTTTATTGTCCTGTAACTTGGAAGAGAACGAGAGAGGCTTTGCCCTTCCTGAGCAGAGACTGGAAACATCTGGGAATAAGGGGTGCAGAGAGGTCAGAGGAGGGGGCTGGGCAGAGATGGGGTAAAGACCCAGGGTTCTGGGCTTATTCCAGGGGTGCACATTTACAATCCCAAGCTTCTGATTTTTGATTATTGGGTCAGGGCTGCCTGTGTAACCCAGGTCCCTGGAGCCCAGTTAAAAGGCAGTTACATACTGTGGTAGAAATGGTTACAGAAAAATTGTTCCACATCGTTAGGAGAACTGCTCTGTTCTCTTCTCGTCTTTTCTATGCGAGTATTTGTGGGGAGTTCTATTCCCACTCATCTCTCTCCTTCTCCCCCTGGGAAGTATACCCACCTCTGTCCAGTCTGAGAGAAACCACTCACTGGGACAATCGTCTTTCTTGCAGGCTTGTTGGGAGGCTGGTTTGGAGGCTGAACAGAAGGTCTCTGGAAGATCCAGGAAGCTGCCATCAGCCATACGTTGTTTGCACAGAACTTCACGTTTCTGAACCCCTCCTCCACAGGTTTTGGAACACTGGAGAAGGAAGGAAGAGACTCAACATAGCAAAGGAGGCTGGCCACTCACTACCATTCACCTTAGCCTTGGCTGAGAAAGAGTGTAAGCATAAAACACACACACAAACACACACACACACACACACACACACACACACACACACACCCACAAACCAGGAGTCAGGCCAAAAGATTTTTGTTTCCCCTCCTTGCAATCAATTTCGTAGTAAAATTTACACACCCCTCCACTGCATCTCAGGTATTTAACATGACCATCCAGAAATTCTAGAACCCCTGGAATCTTAGAAATTTGTTACTGAACTGTGATTTGTAGCTATTCAAGAAAACTGATTTAAAAAGTTAGTTACAAAGTGTTCAACATATTTATGACCCAATGAAAATAATCTGTGCTGCTTCCAGAACGAGCAAGAGTGAGCTCTGCCATGAGAATTGTAGAGGACAGCCCCTTCCCTCCATGTGGCAGCCCTCCCTCCACCACACTGGGCAGAGGGAGATTTAGGACCTGGCTTTCTGAAGAACTCCTTTGGAATACTTTTCTTGCTGGATTGGTGATTTCATAGGGCACTGGGATCTAGAGGTGCTGAAATTTGGGATGCAAGAAAAATAGCCTCATGTCAATGGTTTTCAGAGGGACCGCAATGAAACACTTTGTTTACATGGAACTTAATAGTTATAATCTGGATGTTCGAGAGGGGGAGTGAGGTCCCCGAGGCGTGGACTGTTAGCCAGTTCCAAGTACTTTGTCCATTTCCTTTCAAGACCCCCCAGTTTTTAGCTTGGCCCATGGCTTTTCAGCATAGGTCACATTTGGCTACTCCCTTGAAGGTAGACAGGGCCATTTGACTAACTGCTTGCTGATGGAATATAGACAGATAGGAATGTGAAATTTCATGGAAGCGCCCACAATGAGAGTTGTGAGAGTCAACATCTTTCCTCGCTCTCTCTTCCTTGCTGGCTGGAAGTGTGATGTATAACATTGCAGCTTCCATATTGGAGTTGGACACATACAGAAGAGGCCTTGCCTGCTTGCTTACTTTCTGCTTTTTGAAGTTTTTTTGTTTTTGAGTTTTCTATTACCTTCCATCAGATATAACCCCAGTTATCATACAAATCCATGACTACACTGTGCTGGGGGCCGTTTATCATGAAAGTGTTTGTATACTTTGATTTATTTTTTTTAAAAATATTTTTATTTGCATGTGTGTGTGTGTGTGTGTGTGTGTGTGTGTGTGTGTGTGTGTGTACATCGCAGAGGTGCACCAGGGTCTCTTGCTGCTGCAAACAAACTCCAGACACACATACCGCATTTTGTGGGTGCTGGGGAACTGAATCCAGGCCAGCAAGCTTTGCAAGCAAAAACCTTTAACGTCTAAGCCATCTCCCCAGTCTTCTCTGATTTCTTAGGAATAGTCTCAAGTCTTTCACTTGCTGGCCCTGGGTTTGTTGAGAAATGAAGTCTGGGTTTGAAAGTCCATGAACCTGCCCTGAAGGAATGGCTCCTACAGCCCAGATATCACCCCCCTTCTCAGTGGTCTTGTTATGTAGCTTGTAAGGTATTAGCAGGATTAGAGAACATTGGGGCTGGATCTCTTCCTCAAACAATAGCTTGTAAAACCAAGGAATGGAACTGTAGGACTCTAATTTATCAGTCAGGGAAATGGGACCCAAGTCATTTCTCTGGTCCTGGGAGGAGATGTGATATCCTGTATTGCCTGGAAAGTCCTTAATGGATAACCATCTAAATCTGGTTCCAAGACCCCTAAACCTATAAGCTCCTTCTGGTAAGAGACTTTCTGATAAAGACCAAGGAAATACCATTGCCCTCTCCTGTAACAGTCAATCCAAATGGGCCTGTAAAGCCCCTGAACAGGCAAATGTTCCCTCCCCCCTTGAAAACTGTCTGTTCCAGAAAAGTGAAGGTTGCCCCTTAAGAGTACTTTATGTTACTCTGTAATAAACCTTATCTGTCTTCTACATTGTACTCTGTGTGTTTCTTGTGAATTCTTGAATGGACATGACAGGAAGCGAGGAGTTGAGGGGAATCCAAGTGAAAGCCTCAACCTTGGATGCAGCTTAATATCACCCCAAGGTGCTTTTGAAAAGGACTGACTTCTAGGCCCTTCTTCAGAGTATCAAATCAGAAACTCTGAAGGGGAGTTCTAGTTCCAATACCTTGCTTTATTTTGTTTAAACATGACTTCCTAGGATGGATCTCCCAGATAATTCTATTGTGCAACTCAAGTCATAAAAATCTCTTCAATTTAATACCTCTCCACTATTCCCGATGGGCATAAATAAACATGAAAGGAAAATCTGGGACCCAGCAAGGCCTCTGTCAGGACTCATGGAGGTTTGGACCCACCCATATGTATGCCTTTCTTTGCCCTGTGACAGCTCGAGGTCAGTGCTACAGAATGACATTAGACAAGCTATCAACTTTGCCAAGATGGAAATTTATTCCTTGAGCTTTCTGAATGGTCCAGACCAATGGTGAACAACTTTTTATTTTGTATTTAAAAATTCAAACTGAAATTAACCTTATGGAATCCCATAGGAAAAGAATATATTTTCAATTATATCAAGATCAATTACCCACAATTGAAAATTACCATACTAACACGTCTTATTCTCATGTGACTGATAAAGAAGCGAAGGCAGAGAGATGAATTTACCCAATCAAGGCCATGCAGAGATGGCACGGGTCAATTTCCACCATGCTCTTACTGCACAT
>PVHP010017451.1:0-34427 GCA_004024765.1 Zapus hudsonius | reverse complement strand
TTTTTTTTTTTTTTTGGTTTTTCGAGGTAGGGTCTCACTCTAGCCCAGGCTGACCTGGAATTCACTATGTAGTCTCAGGGTAGCCTTGAACTCATGGTGATCCTCCTGCCTCTGCCTCCGGAGTGCTGGGATTAAAGGCGTGTGCCACCACGCCTGGCTCTTTCTCTCATATTTTTATTTGTTTCTTTATTTTTATTTTGTGGTGCTGGGTAGGGATTAAACCCAGGACCTTGTGCATGTGCTCCTAGGATTTTGCTCAGAGAAGAGCACCACCACATTAGGACTTGCTTTGTTGAAATAAGAACAGAGGGCTTCTCCCAGTTCCACTTGTTGTATTGGGTTAGCAAGGCAAAAACCATTTTCGTTTGTAGAAGGTCTAAGTTGGTTACATCTTAGTGGGGCAAAGGGGGTTCATTCTATTCAGTTCTTCATATTAGAGAAAGAGAGAGAGAGTACTGAAACCCAGTATGAAGTAGGAATAGCCCAAGACTAACTGTTTCTTTTTTTTTGGTTTTTGGTTTTTTGAGGTAGGGTCTCACTCTAGCCCAGGCTGACCTTGAATTCACTATGTAGTCTCAGGCTGACCTTTAACTCACGGCAATCCTCCTACCTCTCTGCCTTGCGCCACCACGCCCGGCCGAAGACTACCTGTTTCTTTTTCCCCTTTATTTTATAATATTAATTGGATATGTGCTTATGTTTGAAATACAAAAAGTAATATGTGATCATTGTACAAACATTTTAAATACTCATAAGTACTAATATGGAAAATAAAAGTTAGCTGTAAGGCACAAGTCAATAAATGACCATCAAGATTCAAGCTCAGGCACTTGGAAGGCAAGGTAGGAGGAGTGCTGTGAATTCAAGGCCACCCTGGGACTACATAGTGAATTCTAGGTCAGCCTGGGCTGGAGCAAAACCCTACCTCGAAAAAACAAAACAAAACAAAAAGATTCAAGCTCAGAGCTGGAGAGATGGCTCAGCAGTTAAGGCACTTGCCTACAAAGCCCATGAATTCAGGTTCGATTCCCAAGTCCCCACGTTTAGCCAGATGCACAAAGTGGCACATAGTCTCCAGAGTTTGTTTGCAGCAGCTAGAGGCTCTGACATGCCCTTTCTCTCTCTCCTTGCAAATAAAATAAAATAGTAAAATAAAAAAATTACAGCTCAGGAGGCCAAGGCAGAAGGTTTGCAAGTTCAAGGACAGCCTTGATGCTCAACTTAGGGAGACTCTGTCCCAAATTTTATAAAAGTAAAATGATATAAGGACTGGGAGTACTTGCCTAGCCTGTACTTGGACCTAATTTTCTAGGTTTAATCTTTAGCCCCACCCCTAAAAAAATTGAAGTCCAGGCCTGTCACACCCTAAAGTCAGTGCTTCAGATATACACTTGTGACTCAGATTCCATTACTCTGAAATATACTTTTCATCTTACATCTTAAATTTTAGTATAGCATGGGGCTGGGAATGTAGCTCAGTTGGTAGACTACTTACCTACCATGTACAAAGTCCTGGGTTCTTAATATCTGCCTCTTGTTAAGTATACACTTGTGACTGAGGGCTTCACTATGGCCAGACCTCAGGGGCCTTCCATGGACCATGTGAGATAGAGCAGCCTGCAGCCAGTCGTTCTGCTTTCCCCAAAAGATACAGTTACAGGTCTGAGATGCAGTCTGGCCTGTTGCGGTAATGGTACGTACACTCAGGCTTACTTCACCAGAACTGTGGCACTGTTTTACATGAGTCCCAAGGAACCCTAATTAGTGCCTTATTCCACAGGGTTTTCTGGCTAAGGATTTGCAGGCAGAAGCTCTTAGCAAACTTGATAGGAGAGTAAAGGCAACAATGGAGCAGTTTATGAAGATCTTGGAGGAGATTGACACAATGGTAAGCAAATATTCAGAGGAACTAGTTTGCTGTAAGAGCATTTCAGTCACTTTCTCTCAATAGCATACTCCTGTTGCCCCAGCAAACCCATCACTTCAGCATGTCAAGCATCTACTGTTGTGTGCCAGACACCATGAGGTATCCTTGAGTGAATCTCCTGAGCTTCTGGTCTCTAGGGGCACATAGCCTGCCATTATAGATCTTTTGTTGCATATGTGTATGTTAGCTTCTGACATCATGGACAGAGGGCCTAGTGTTCCCCTCACACTCCTGCTGAACCCAACCCTTCTTCTCAACTGGTCCTCTTATTTTCCACATCTTTGTGTGTGTGTATGTTAGAGAGAGTGTGAGAGTGAGAGACTGAATTTCATTAGGGTTGCCTTCATGAGCCTGAGCCTTGACAACTTAACAGTAGCAACACCACTGAAGATAATGTCTCCCTCTCTCCCAGTAATCATTAACTGCTGGTAGCTCCTCATGAGCCCTCTTGGGACCTCATGAGCCCTCTCACATCCATATTCACTGGCCCCCTGATGCCTGGGCTTGGGATTCTATGGGAGCAGAAGGATAAAAAAGAAACAAAAGATACTTTTCCTCCACATTGAACTCAGGATCTGCCCAGAACAGAGTATCTCTACTTAGGAAATAGAAAATAAAGTCCATGTTGCACATCAGGTTTATGGTGCAGACAGTGCAAAGGAATGAGAGCCATGGATAGGGCCATGTAGCATATGGACATGGAGAAATGATTCCTGTAATGCACTTCTAATTTAAGTTGACCTGCTTGGTGTATTATGTGAATTTCTGATGTATGTCATGTCACTGAAGAGGACAACTTTTTCTTCCATAGGTCTTACCAGAAAATTTCAAAGACAGCAGACTTAAAAGGAAGAGTTTGGTACAGAAGGTCCAGGTGGGCCGTGTGGTAGTATATGACAAACTAATGTGTTGGTGTGTTTATCTTTTTTTTTTTTTTTTTAAGGTAGGGTCTCACTCTAGCCCAGGTTGACCGGGAATTCACTATGTAGTCTCAGGGTGGCCTTGAACTCATGGTAATCCTCCTACCTCTGCCTCCTGAGTGCTGGAATTAAAGATGGGCACACTACACCCAATATGTTTATCTTTCCAAAGTTGGGTAGTATAGTATAGAATTTGCATGGGCTGTTTCAGTTATTTATTCACATGAACTCAGAGCATCAGAGAAGAATCTCAGTGTCCCTGTAATTGTCAATGAATTTAATCAACTTGGGGAAGAAGAGAGAACAGATACAGCTGACATACGTTCTTGGTAGGCACCATTCATGTGTGCAATACCCCTTTCATTTGTATAGTTGCACAACTGTCTATATCACCTTTAGGGGAATTTTGGCATATAGCATGATCAGAAACCATGGCTATATGGGTTTGTTCTCCTTTGCTGCCCTTAACCTTGGAGCCGAAGTCGGGTGTCCATCTCCATCCATGTATAGTCGAAGGTCCTTGTGTGGACAGTGGTTGTCTAGCCCTGGGAGGACCCTCACCATCCATGTGTCTCTTTTAGGCGTTCCTTGCTGATTGTGACGTGGCAGAGCAGAACATCTGCCAGGAGATTGAGCGGCTGCGATCTACAAACTTGGCCCTTTCTGAGTGAAATGTGGTAGAGGCCATGCTGGCCTGAAGAACAGTGTCAACAGCTCCACCCTCTCCGGAACAGAAGTTGCCGTTTCTCCAGGGCTGCCAGAGACAACTGGCCAATGGCCAATTTTCCTATTCCTACACCAGTTTTAAATGAAAAAGTGCTCTTTACAGCCTGCAAGTAGAGCTCCTGTTTCCTCATTCCTACTCCCTGTGGCTGGGTTGCCCAGCAGCTGCCTTTTTAGGAGAGGGCTTCCCTGCCCATGTTTTACCAGCTCTTTTGATATTCGGGTGTTCTCTTTGGGCTGGCGAGAGCTCTCACTTATCCAGGGCTAGTTCCAGGTTTATAGGGCACCCTGGTCTTTAGTCACTTAAAGTCTGTCTTGATCTTGTGATCCCAGAATTTCCTAGAAATAACAAATCATGAGAAGGTTGCATCTAGTAGAGAATGTTGGGAGTAGCTTGGCACACAGGCCATCCACACTGTGTCTTATTGAACATCTGGCTAAATTGTTGTTTAAAGACCCTGTCCTCATCTTCCAGTGGCCATGCCCAGCCACAGGACTTGATATTTCAAGGATCCTTTCCTCATGAGACCTCTGGTTGGTGTGTGAATTTCCTTGCCCCCAAGCAAATCTTCAGAATGTTAGAGCCCAGTGTGGATTGAGTTTCTGCTTAAAACCAGTCCAGAACCATGACTTAGAAAGGCAAAGAGAGGGGGCTGGAGAGATGGCTCAGCAGTTAAGGCACTTGCCTTCAGTGCCTAAAGCACTTGGTTCAATTCCCTAGTACCCACATAGGCCAGACTCACAAAGTGGTGGCCTTGGTGCGCGCTCTCTCTCTCTCTCTCTCTCTCTCTCTCTCTCTCTCTCTGCTTGAAAATGAATAAATAAAATATTTTTTTAAAAAGGCAAAGAGAGGGGTTCGGAGTAAGGACAAGGGTAAAGCCAAGTGAATATTCGGAGTGATGATTTCTGTTAACCATATTCTTCTGAGTTCTGCATTTCCTTCCTTACTATTTCTGTCCATTTAGTGGACTTCCACTGCCATTGATATTAAAACTAGTTTGTATGCCCACCATATCAGCAGAAGAGTATCGTGGCTGGCAGGTGCTCACACACAGGCTCTTCTCTCCTTTCTTCTCTCTCCCCTCCCCTCTCCTCTCCTTCCCTTCCCATTTTTTTGATACAGTCTTGCTATGCAAACCAGCCTGGCCTTGAACTCTTTTTTTTTTTTTTTGCCTTAACCTCCTGCAATGCTGGAATTACAGTTGTGCATAACTATATAGTCTTTGTTTTGTTTTGTGTTTTGATTGGTGAGGTATGAGAGAAAATTGTTTCTCTAGTCAGAATCCATGTTTAATGAAGCTGAAAGTGACCTTATTCGCTAGAATTCTGTTCAGACTGGTCAGTTGCAGTCACACCATTCTTTGGCATGGTTCTCAGAAGTCAGACTCCCAACAGGCCACTCTGAGGCCCACTTCATTAAACCAGAGGGTTCACTGATATCCAGAGATTCTGGACTGGGTAGGTAAGATGACAGTGGTGGTAGAGATGAAATAGGTGGATAAGGGTCAGTGAACTGCCCAGCCTGCTTCCAGCTTCAGAACACTTCAGTTCATCAGTTTTCATGTGGTAGCCATGTGGCCCTGGGCCAAATTCCCCAGACTTCTACTGCTGGGGGGGGGGGGGTCTTTGCATGTGTTGCTCTCTGTGTAGATAGCTCCTCACTCTCTTTACTCCCTACTTCCTCTGCTGGCTAACTCCTGTTCATCCTTCAAAATGTTGTTCAACTGTCTCCCATGAAGAGCCTGGTCTATTGTCTGGGACCTCATGGCTTCTCATAAGTTTACTATCCTAGCATTTACTGTGATGATTTAAAGGATGAGTAAAAAAGCCCTGAGTGCAGTGACTGGACACAAACCCCTCCCCTCAAGACCTGCTGATCTGCAGGTCATAATGGGAACAAGGAAAGGACACCCCTTTCAGGTGCCCAATCCTAGGACACAAGTCCTATCAGAGGGAGAACAAATTGGGAAGCCGATTCCACAAACTGATCCATCAGCCTCTCGGAGCTGGGATGATTTTCCTATGTTCATTTAGTCAGTGATTTCTACTGACTCTTCATGGCCTTCAATATTAACTCCACCCCCCCCCAAGAAAAAAACAACTTATTTTCAAGGAGAGAGAGGTGGGAGGGGGAGAGAATGGGCATACCAGGGCCTCTTGCTGCTGCAAATGAATTCCAGATGCATGCGTCACCTTGAGCTTTATGCTGGTACTGGGGAATCTAACACCAAACCTAGGTGTTAGGCTTTGCAAGCAAGCACCTTTGACCAAAAAAACAGGCTCCCACCAGAAGAGGTGGCATCAGGTTCAGAGCAGGGAGGACAATTAAGATCTATTAGACCAGAGTCCCCAAGCTTAAGTCCACTTCACTGGGTTGTACTTAAATCTTTTATTTCATGCTATTCTTACACTGCCCATCGTGGTTCTCTGGCCTGAAGTCTGATGGCTTGAGGTACACCTCTGGGGTCAGCATTTGCCATCCTTTATGATCTGGATGTCCAGTTTGGTTTTGCTAGAATCAAAGGAGACAAGAATGAAGCCATCTCTGGGAGAATTGTACTATTCAAAGGCCAGGCCCAATCCATTCAGATACTCTGCTGAGCCCTTTCCCAAGTATTTAGTTGCATAGCAGATCTTGGGTCTGTGAGCACATTAGGTTATAGACTTCCTCTTACATACCCTCCCTTTGAAAGATTTAAGCTTCCTAGGGTGTCACCCACCACTACAGGATAATGGTTACCAAATCTGTCCAGCCAGACTTCTGTCCTGCCTCTTGATGCAGATCCCATTGCATGGCTTCACTGAGACATACCAAAGATCCAACTGTTGAGAAACTGCTGGGCTAAACTGCCACACTCCTGTCTCCATACTCTCCATTTCAGCACATGGCACCACCAGCCACTCGAGGGCAGAGTAGGAAACCAGCTCTGGGCCCGGTGGCACAGCACTATAGTTCTCCACTTGGGAGGCTGAGCAGAGGCTCCCAAGCTCGAAGCCTATGTGGACTATAAAGAGTTCAAAGCCTTACCAGGGAATGGTGGCGCACACCTTTAATCCCAGCACTCGGGAGGCAGAGGTAGGAGGATCACCATGAGTTCAAGGCCACCCTGAGACTACATAGTGAATTCCAGGTCAGTCTGGGCTAGAGTGAGACCCTACCTCGAAAAACCAAAAAAAAAAAAAAAAGTTCAAAGCCTTAGCTTAAAAAAAAAAAAACAAAATCCCAGTGCCTCAAAAATGGGGGATGGGATATAGCCCAAGTAAAGCGCTTGCTTAACATGCCAGAGGCCCTAAATTTAATCCCAGTTATTAAAAAAGAAAAAAAAAAAAAAGGTTGTTTGAGCTCAGAGTTCCAGACCAGCCTGAGAAAGGAGGGAGAGAGGGAACAAGGGGAGAAATGAAATCAAGTCTGGGTTCTGCCCCCTTGTATATTAAATGCAGTCCTTGAAATATTGTGACCTTTCCTAAGCTCGGACAATGTTCTGGTCCCTATATCACCTCCAGCACGAACTTTGTCATCTGTCTAGAGCTTTGCAGATTCCAAGGACTCTTCTCATCCATGGTCTCACTCAGCTCTCAGGATGATTGAGGCTTTTATGGTTAAGAAACCTACCAAGTAGGTGATCTGATATACCAGAATCCTGTTCTAGCCCTTTTTTTTTTTTTTGCCTCTCCCATTCTCCCTTAAACTTCACATTCCAGTATGTCCAATTCCTATATTTCCTCAAATACAAATTTAACTTTCTAGACCTCTCCAAACTCTTCCTATAATGATCTTTCCTTCTTTTCCTATCTGATGTTTTTACTTATTCCTCAGGAAATAAGTTTTACCTTCTTTGAGTTGTCTTCTCCACCCTGCCCCCATAGCAGCCTGTGTGCCCTATCTGAGCCTTGTACATTCTCTGCTACAGTTGGCTGAGTCCAAGACCAGCGAGGCTCTCAGTGCCTAGTATGCAGTAAGTGTTCAGTAAGCAGTTGTTGGCCAGGAGCATGAAAGACTAAACAAGGCCCAGGGAGATCGCTCAGTTGGTAAAGAGGACCTGACTGATTCCATGAGTCCATGTAAAAGTGCTAAATGTGAAAAAATAAATAAAAAATTTTTTAAAAAGTGCTAAATGTGGTGGTGTATGCCTGTAATCCCAGTGCAGGGAGTTGGGGACAGGTGGCTATCTGGGACTAGCTGGTTGGCCAGTCTAGTGAGCTCTAGGTCAGTAGAGACCAAAAAGAAAAAGGTAAGCATCATTCCTGAGGAACAGCCTCCGGCCTCCACATGCACACACACATTTAAAAGAAGAAAAGATAACATGTACCAAGTGGACTTGAGTCAGGCAGAAAATAAGGAAAACAACTTGGGGATCTGCTCATTCTGTTAGAGGTAAATGTCTGAGGACGCTTCACAAGACAAGTCTTGCTTCTTTCAGACTTGAATGCAAGCACCAGAGTGGGACCCATCCAAGCAAACTGGAGAGGGACACTTACATCCGAGTCACACAGAGATGACATTCGTTGTTGTATGTGACCCCGTCAGTGCCACAGATCAGGTTAGGTGTCTGGGGACAGTTTGGAGTCTCTGCCATGTGCTCACAGATGGGCTGTGGAAAATAGGAAACTCAGGGATTCAGAGGTAGTGGTTAGGAGCTCTTTTTGGAGCCAGAGAGGCCCCAGTGTGAGGCCAATGAACAAAGGTCCAATCGCTCAGGACCCGTTAGTATGCTTGCTTGTGTAGGTACACAACCATGTGTGTGCCTGTGACTGTGTACATGTCTAGTGAGCACAGGCATGGCATCCATCTATATTCATGAGTTTAGTGTATGTGGAGTGAATTTGTGCCCCACATACCTGGGGAGTGGTCATATGTGCAGGGGTATCTCTAGAATCTGTGCTGCTTGTCTGATGGTATACCTCAGAGCCATTCATCCTTCCTAGGAAGTGTGCCACTCCCCAGGCCTATGGTCTTTACGGCTCTTGGCAGGAAGATTGTACAGTGTAGGAAGGCTATAGAAGTGACGTGGGGGTTTTAAAACTTAATTAGGCTCAGTCTAAAAGGGTTCCAGGCTGTGCCTGAGGGCCAGAACTGGATCAAGATGGAGTGAAGCCTGGGCTAGGGATAGATAAAGGAGTTGGCACAGTGTAGCCCTGAGAAGCCAGGCTTTTCAGCTGGGTGTGGTGGTCCATGTTTATAATCCCAGCACTCAGGAGATGAAGGCAGGAAGAAGAAGTCAGTGTACTAGAGGCCAACTTGGGCTACATGAGATTGTGTTTCAAAACAAGCCAGGCGTGGTGTCACATGCCTATAATCTCAACACTCAGGAAGCTGAGGTAGAGTACCAGGCCAGCCCTGGAGGTAGTCATGAGACCCTGCTTCAAAACAACAATGTCCAGGCTCTAGAAACAAGTTCTGCCACCCTTCTCTAAGCCTCGGTTTCCTCATCTGTGAGAATGATGATTGGTAGTGTTCTCATTAGGGCTAGCTATAACATCTATGTGAAGTATTTGGTTCTTTATGTGATACCAAATAAGTGTGGATGGGCTAACGGGGAAGATCCCGAGACTGCTACATTGGAAGATGGCTTTGAGGTCCCATGGATGCCAACACCACTGCCGTGGGCTTGCTGGAATCAAGGTTCTGGGCAATGTGGTTTGTCCACTCAAGAGTAAGATGTGGGGGCTGGAGAGATGGCTTAGTGGTTAAGGCACTTGCCTCCAGTGCCTAAGGCCCCCGGTTCAATTCCCAGTACTCACATATGCCAGACCCACAAGGTGGTGGCCCAGTGTGTGCTCTCTCTCTCCCTCTCTCTCTTTGCTTGAAAATGAATAAAGAAAATATTTTTTTTTAAAAAGTAAGATGTGGCTGGGGAAGGCAGTGTGCAGGGTCACCTCGATGACAGGTCCCAAGGGCTGAGATCAAGCTTAGGGCTTGGGCCTTCCTCAGGAACATGCAGGCTCAATGGGCCATCCTGGCCATTGCAGGAGTCAGCAGGAGTGTGGAGAACCACTGGCCCCTCTGCAGAGCAAAGGCCAAGAAGGAAGCAGCAGCCTTACCATTCTCGAGAAAATGAGCTTTGCTGCCGACGCTGGCACTCCTGAAGGACAAAAGCAAAATGAGGGTGTCAGTCTGATTTCAAGGCCTCAGGATCTGAGGACTGTTTCTAAAGGCAGTGGGACAGTTTGGGGCAATGGCAGAAAGTGCTGTTCGGGCTGGAGAGATGACTCAGTGGTTAAGGCACTTGCCTCCAGTGCCTAAGGCCCCGGGTTCAATTCCCCAGGTCCCACATAAGCCAGACCCACAAGGTGGTGGCCCTGGTACTCTCTCTCTCTCTCTCTCTCTCTCTCTCTCTCTCTCTCTCTCTCTCTCTCTCTCTCATCTCTCTGCTTGAAAATGAATAAATAAAATATTAAAAAAAAAAAAAAAGAAAGTGCTGTTCTCTTGGGTTTCATGAATAAAAGACAAAAAGGCTAGAATTTGGAAGGTGACAATCCAGCCTGCTATTCATTAGAGCCCAATGGAACCATGGTGTCTCATAAAATATAACAGTAGATAGATTCATAGTGCAGGAGAGAGAGCTCAGTGGGTAAAGTTCTTACCTTGTATTTGTAAGGACCTGACTTTAATCTACAGAGCCCACATCAAAGAAGCTGGGTATGATGGCCCTCATAATCCATGCTCTGGGGAGGGGAGGTGGGTCCCTTGATGTTACTGGCCAGCCAGTCTAGACTATCAGAGAGTTCTGGGCTAGTGAGAGACCCTGTCTCAAAAAAGGTGGATGGCACCCAAGGTTGTCCTCTGGCCTCCACACGTGCACCTACACATGCGTGAACATGCATATACTCAAGTGCATGCACACGTAAAAAAAATCAGTAGTTACATGGCAGGCATTGAGAACACACAATTTTAATTGCTCTTACCACTCCAGCAGGGAAGAGAGGAGGCAGTACGAGCTAGATCTGCTGTCTGGAGCCCTAGGCAGGCCTGAGACACTTGACCCAGTGCTTGAGTACCTGTTGCTCACAGCAAATTCCTTTGTAGGAATTTATTCTCTTCAAAGGAAGCTGCCTTGTCCAACCTTGCCTCTCCTTCCCTGGGACAGCCCCTATCAGTGATCTTGTCTCTACTTGGAACAGTGCTGAGGAGCTTCTGAATGCCATCCTAGCCATTGCAGGGTCGTCTGACTCCCACACACACTCCCCAGTAATGCTGGCAGATCCAGGGTCTGTCTCCTGGAACACTTGACTGATCTACAAAAGGCTCAGAGGTCAAATGTCAGTTTAATAAGGCAGAGCTGTGATTTGCACAGGTTTGTCACCGAGGGGCCTGACTTTGCACACAAAGCTGTTGCCCTTCAAGGTTGGGCGAAGCTGCTTTTAGGCCTTGAGCAGACTGATGGGAGAGCATGGCAGGTGGATGGATAAGGGAACTGGAGCTCCAGCTAAAGCCTGTGGGGAGCAATGGTGGCTCTCTAAACTGGAAAAAGGGTGCCAGGGGCTGAGGGAGACCTTGCCCTTGCCCATCTGTACAAGGACAGTGCCGGGAGGTAGGTTTGGGTCCCTAAGAAGTGGAATTTTTCTCTTGGTGAAGGAAGCCGCCACCAGAAGTACACACCACAGAAAGTGTGTATATGCTTTTCACCTTTTCCTGGAGATGGTAACTTAATAAACAAGATTTCCCAGACAGAGAGGGAGAAGGGAACTAAAATGAAGTCACCTCTGGTGAGCTTTGTAAACCTGGCAGTGTGGCGTCAAAATGTAAATACAGCATTTCAAAACTTCCACTCTTGTGGGCTGGAGAGATGGCTCAGCGGTTAAGGCACTTGCCTCTAGTGCCTAAGGCCCCAGGTTCAATTCCCCATACCCACAAGGTGGTGACTCTGGTTCGTTCTCTCTCTCTCTCTCTCTCTCTCTCTCTCTCTCTCTCTCTCTCTCTCTCTCTCTCTCTCTCAAATGAATAAATAAAATATTTTTTAAAACTTCCAGAACTGAAAATGCCCCAAATGTCCTTTCACAAGAGAGCGGATACACTGATACTTCTATGCAGTGGGGTGGGGTACTATTCAGCAACGAAAACAAGCAGCGCTTGCTGGCTCATGCCTGTAATCCTAACACTCGGAAGACAGTCAAAAGGATCACCACAAGTTCAAAGACAGCCTAAGACTACACAGGTTAGACCCTATCTCAAAACAGGTCAAAAACAACAATAATGAAAAGCAAATAGAGTGCAGTGACATCTCCTATCACTCAGGGAGGCTGAAGTAGAAGGACAGAAATTTTGAGGCCAGCCTAGACTACATGCAAAGATCCTGCCTCAAAAAAAAAAAAAAATCTGATCACGGGAGGCAGAGGTAGGAGGATCACTGTGAGTTCAAGGACAGCATGAGACTAAATAACCTGGGCTAGAGTGAGACTACCGCAGAAAACAAACAAACAAAAAACCCACAAAAAACCCAAGTGACTGATAGACACAATGAGACTGAATTGCAAAAATATTTAGCCAAGCATAGGAAAACACAAAAGACTCCATATAGTCAGGTTCATTTATGTGACATTCTAAACAGAGGTGTCAGTGTGTGGTAGAGAAAAAGCAAAGTAGGGGTTGCCTCGGCACAGAGCAGGACTGGGCTGGCTTTGCGAATGCTGGCAGGAGAGATGCTTCCCAGGCTGTGGCAATGTTATGTCTCTTGCTGGAAGCTGGAGACACAAAAGTGTGTGCCTTGTCAAAAGTTCATTGACAGGATTCACTAAGTAAAAAGATTGTATTTCATGGTATTAAGAAAAAAAAAATCAGGCTGGAGAAATGGTTCAGCGGTTAAGGCACTTGCCTCCAGTGCCTAAGGCCCTGGGTTCAATTTCCCAGGACCCACATAAGCCAGACCCACAAGGTAGTGGCCCTGGTGTTTCTCTCTCTCTCTCTCTCTCTCTCTCTCTCTCTCTCTCTCTCTCTCTCTCTCTCTCTCTCTGTATTTCTCTGCTTGAAAATGAATTAATAAAATATTTTTTTAAAAAAGAAGAAGAAAAAAATCATTTACAAAGACCCAGCATGGTGGTGTTGGCCTATGATCCCAGCTCTTGGGAGGCCGAGGCAAAAGGATCCAAAATTCAAGATTAGCCTGAGCTACTTAGCAAAACAAAAAGAAAACAGAGGGCTGGCTCTGCAGTAAAATCGTGCTTGCCTGTAAGTTTAAGGACCTGATTCCCCAGTACCTACGAGGGGCCAGATGCACAAAGTGGCTTGTGCATCTGAAGTCCACTTGCAGAGGCTGGAGGCCTGGGTGTGGCCATTCATTCTGTCCTTTCTCTCTGCTTGCAAATAAATATTTTTTTAAAAAAAAGAAAACAGAAAACCTGAAGCTTTTAAAACCTCTTCTTGGCTCCCCATTGTGATAACTGTCACCCTCTGGTCCTGAGTTCCACACTTCAAGTTTGGGGCACCGTGTGAACTAGTACAGCCTCTGTGTCCCCAGGCCCCACCATTCCTCTCTGCTCCCTTTCCGGGAATAGGCTCTGCTTTGTCTCATGCAACTGCTTCCCCTGGCCTGAAATGTGCCTGACCCCATTCTCTTCCTATTTAATCATACCCTCCTTCCAAGGCTCAGAAGGCTCCCTTGTTGTCCCCCACGTTCCTGAGCAGATCTGGATCTGAGAGTTGTCGTGTAGCCGTGTGCTTTTCCACTCACTGCCTTCCTATGAACCTGAGTTTCTTGGGGCTCCTTGCCTCTGTCTCCATGTGACACCCCATCAGTGCTTCAGGCCTCGCCTCTGCCCTCATCCCCAAGCTCAGCCACCACCAAGCCTCAGTGAGTCAGGTTCTGCCCACTTACCCTGGTCCGCAGCAAGGAGGACAGCCAAGGCCAGGGTGACCACCCAGAGGTGCACAGCCATGCTGCTCGGGAGCTTGTGTGGCCTGAGCCAGAAGTGAGGATGGGGCCTTTTATAATGCTGATCCCCACGCTTATCTTATCTGGGGCCAGTTGGCAGCCAGAGTGTCACCCCAAGTTAATCTCTGCATCCTGGCATCTGGAAAGCACTTGTTGAAAGCAGAGATGCCAAGTTTGTGATGACATGGGACTGTGGGGCTGGCAGGCTTCCAGAGCGAGGAAAGCTGATTCCACCTGTGGGTTAAAGAAAGAAGGGAATTGAAGTAGAAAAACACCGAGGGGCTGGGGAGATGGTTCAGTGGTTAAAGTGCTTGCTGTACAGACATGGGGACATGAGATCAGACTCCTAGCACCCATGTGAAATGCAGGTGTGGTCTAGCCAAATTGGTGAGTTCTAGGTTCAGTGAGAGACTCCATCTTCAAAAAAAAAAAAAAGGGGGGGGCTGGAGATATGCCTCAGTGGTTAAGGCACTTGTCTCCAGTGCCTAAGGCCCCCGGTTCAATTCCCCAGTACCCACATAGGCCAGATCCACAAGGTGGTGGCCTTGGTGCTCTCTCTCTCTCTCTCTGTCTCTCTCTGTCTCTCATCACCTATCTCCTGTATCTCTCTGCTTGAAAATGAATAAATAAAAATAAAAAAATAAAAAAAAAAGGTGGAGGGCTGGAGAGATGGCTCAGCAGTTGGGGCACTTGCCTCCGGTGCCTAAGGCCCTGGGTTCGGTTCCCCAGTACCCACATGGGCCAGACCCACAGGGTGGTGGCCCTGGTGTTCTCTCTCTCTCTCTCTCTCTCTCTCTCTCTCTCTCTCTCTCTCTCTCCTTGAAAAAGAATGAATAAAATATTGAAAAAAGTTGACTTGCATTTTTAAAAAAAAGGTGAAAAGTGACTGAGGAAAACCCTCTGATATCAACACACACACACACACACACACACACACACACACACACACACACACACAAAATAATAAAGCTTCAGAAATAAAATACAAACCAGGCATGGTTGCACATGCCTTTAATCCCAGAACTCAGGAGGCAGAGGTAGGAGGATCGCTGTAAATCTGAGGCCATCCTGAGACTACAGAGTGAGTTCGAGGTCAGCCTGGGCTATAGTGAGACTCTCATGAATGAGGTCCTGGGTTTGATCCCCAGCACCAATTTAACTAACAACTACATGCATACACACATAAATACCACTACTGATTTTCTTTATTTCTTTCGGTTGGTTTCTTGGTTTTTATTTTTTGTTGTTTGTTTTGTTTTGTTTTGAGGTAGGGTCTCAGTCTAGCCCAGGCTTACCTGGAACTCACTCTATAGTTCCAGGCTGGCCTTGAACTCACAGTAATCCTCCTAGCTCTGCCTGCTGGGATTAAAGGCGTGTATCACCATGTCTGACTCTTAGTTTTCCTTTGCTTCTTGTGAAAGATTCCAAGCCTCAGAGAATTTGTAGGAATTCACTATGAGTCAATAGGAAGATTCATAAACAGCCCCTTTGGGTGTCAGTGGGCAGCTGGATAACTATGTCAATAACACATGGTCCTTGGCTCAAGCACAGGTCCATGGATGGAGGCATGGATGAGGTAGGTGGCAGGTACCTTTCTCTTCCATTAATGCACCTTTGCTGATTAAGGCCGATTTCCCCTCCTGAAGCAAGATCTTCTATAAAGAGAGCAGAACTTGAAAGGCCATCAACCTCCAGTCGCTGTCTTCCACTCAAGCCTTCCATGACCACCAGGAAGTTACTGCCCTACAGTGACGAAGACCTCACTACCTATCAGTTTTGTTGCTGTAGGCTTTGAACAAAGTCTTCCTTGTAGGAGAGATCTGCGGCCTGGGTTTCATCTGTGGTCTCCTGAGCCTGCATGAATGTCCCACCCTTGGACACAGTGGAGGTCGTGGACCTCTTTTCATTTCTCTTCCGATCTCCTGGCCTGTCTGTCATTGTCTTATGGTGGAATGAGAAAGGGACAGAGGGGAGCAAAGAGATTTGTTTCCTTCTTGTTTTAGACTGTTAGAGCTCTATTAATGCTCCAGGAATGGCTTCCAGGCGCTGCAGGTGTTGCTAGGGAGCTTGAATGCATATCCTTCAAGGTACACAGTAATCAGAGGCTCTGCCATTCTTCTCTCGCCACCCACCCTGAGCCTATAGGTGCCAGCTCAGGGCTGGGGAGGTGGCTCGGCAGTTAGATGCAGGCTTGCAAGCCGGGCATGGTGGCACACGCCTTTAATCCCAGCACTCAGGAGGCAGAGGTAGGAGGATTGCCCTGAGTTCAAGGCCACCCTGAGACTACATGGTGAATTCCAGGTCAGCCTGGGCTAGAGCGAGACCCTACCTTGAAAAACAACAACAACAAAAATAAATAAATAAATAAAGTGGCAACGACAAAAGGACCTGCATGCAGATTTCAAATAAACAAATACAAAAAATATATATTTAATAAAACAGCTCAAATTGCCCCTCTTCTGAAACCTTCTCAAGTGCCCTTTGCCAACCTGGGGAGGGCCGTCGCTGGCCACCTCATCGCCCCACTCCCCTGTCGGCATCGCCACTGTGCTCTGGTGGTATTTGTTCATCTGCCTTACTGAGCTGTGAGCTCTGTGGGTGAGGACTCTGTTTCACTTTGCTCTGTCTTCCTCATGCCCAGCCCAAAGTCAGACACACAGTAGGTGCTCAATAAATGTTGGGTGGCAGATCTGAGAGGAGGCAGAGGACAGTGGTTCCCAAGAGTAAAGATAGTGCCAACTCTGAGGCAAAGACTCTGAATGGAGGAAAATGTCCCCACTGGTGCTCTCATGCTCTCCGGTCCCCATACACCAGAATCAGGAAGCACCGTGTGGGCCAGAGTGCCTGCGTGTCTTTGACAAGGGACAAGGCTTCTTCTTCCCGGGACAAACCCTTCCACTCCCTCTCCCTCCCCTGCCTTCTCTGGGACAGTTCTGGACAAGGAGTGGGGTGGTGGGCTTTGCCCATTTATTCAATAAATGTTTATTATCTCATTCAGTGCAGTTTTCATCTTCCTTTTTTTTTTCTGTTTTACTTATGCACTGTTTTATTGACAGGAATTCAGCTATTAAATAAGATAGAGAAAGCCCCTGGAGCCTGCAAATACTGGGGAGACAGACAACAAAGAACCTCAACAATAACCACATGGCATGCTATGGAGAAGGAAAACCAGGCAGTGGAGGGGCAGATTAGCAAAGAGGAAAAAGCTGTTTAACATAGTAACATGTGGACAGAGAAGGAATGAGTCCTGCAGAAGTCTAGAGGAAGACCCTTCTAAACAGGAGCTGGGCACCAAGGCCTCATGGTGAGCCAGCTGGGCATGCTCACTGTCGCTTGCTCGCTGGAGTGAAGAGTGAGAAGGCGGCTGGCAGAGGGGAGCCAAGCCATACTTGAGCCCCAGCCCAGCCACCAACTCATTCCTTCTCTTCGGGCCCATGCATGTTCTCTCGTGTGAGAAGTGGCTTGCCAACACCCCCCACCACTAGCCAGGATGTGAGTGCCCTGGAGTGAACTTGACATAAGATGGGTACAGCCACCATGACACCAGGGAAGGGGTCTAAGTTTTTGGGGTTCTTGGGAGCAAAGGAGCAGCCGAGGCCTACATAGGTGCTGAGAGCAATGCAGAGAATTGGATCAGGGATGCCCTAAGCATGACCATTCCTCTACTCCATTTCTGGCCACAGCGATGAAGGCCCAGCGTTGCTCCTCGGCCTCACCAGGTGCCTCATGCCACCTGCTCAGTTGTGGATGGGGCCCAGCTCCTCCTGGACTTCTGCCACTCCTCCACGACCTCAGCCCTGCATCCACGTGGTCTGAGTCATGAGCCCTGTACATGGGTGGAGGCTACAGGAAATTTATTTGACGTAAGGTGGATTAGCTGAGCTCAAGCAGGCTTCTGGCCTGCCAGATGGCATGGCCAGCATGGCCAGCTTGCCCCTGGACCACCTCATTTGGCCGCCAGCCCACATCCTGCTCCACCCTTCCTCAACAACCACTCCATGGAGGCCTGGCCTGGCCTGTGCTCCTCATGCACTCAACTCCACGTTCCAGCTCTGGAACCCACGGAGCCCATTCTGCCTCATCCAGTTTCCAGCTCCAGTGAGCTAGGAGAATGCAGCTCTGAAGTCAGTAGACCTTGATTGGGTGACCTGGGCAGGTCACTTCCCGCCTGCGCTGTAGTCCTCAGGACTACCCTGTGTGGTTGTAGGGAATGTGTTCTGCTCATCTCCAGGGGAGGCCAGGGTGCTGACCGGAATGTGTCAGACATGCAACACTTCCAAAGGATCCAGAGCTGCTGGGGAGCTGCTATTCTGTTCCTGTATATCTCCTGGGGGATGAAACTGAATTCTGCTCTACACAGTTAGAAGGAGAGGAGGTATGACTGCAAAATGCAAGGTATAGAAAACAAGCAAGCTAGCTGGGCGTGGTGGTGCACGCCTTTAATCCCAGCACTTGGGAGGCAGAGGTAGGAGGATCGGAGGATCACCATGAGTTCAAGGCCACCCTGAGACTACATAGTGAATTCCAGGTCAGCCTGGGCTAGAGTGAGACCCTACCTCGAAAACCAAAAAAAAAAAAAAAAAAAGAAAGAAAGAAAGAAAACAAGCAAGCTAAGACTCTGATTGGACTGGGTAAACCATATCCTGGTCTCTACATGACCAGAGAATTGGGCTTCTATGATTGGCCAGACCAAGATCACATGTACCCTATTGTTGCCAAAGAAACAGAATAAAATAAATAAGAAGACCCAACCCACTAGCCACCCCCTCCAAAGCTAAAGTCCTCCTCTGTGTTGGTCTCAGGTGCTCAGAGTGGGACACGTCCTCTCAAAGGACTCACTCACTCCCATGAGGGTGCTCCCAGCAGCCCATGGGCATCTGTCCAGACTAGTGAGGGAGCAAGCCGGTTTTCATGCTCCATGGCACTCAATAAATATTTACTGTGCCATGGTGTGTTGACAGGTGAGGCCTCGGAGCTTGTCGGTCCCTTCCTGGTGACTGTCTCCTGCAACCTGAAAGCTCCCACAGCCTGGCCTCTGCAGTGGGTGTGGTCCATGCAAGCTCTCCTGCTGACCTATTCTTTCCAGCCAGGAGGAAGCAGGACAGATCCCAGAACTCTGCCTCTTAACCTGGGCCACAGCTGCTATTTCTTCCTCTCTGGGATTCCCACAACCTGGGGCCAGGGGAGGTCCTAGAGGAAGAGAGCAGGAGCCAATCCTGGTTTTGTCTGTTTCGTCATGGGGCTGCTACCCATGTGCTGTGTGACCTTGAATAAAATCCTCAATGTCTCTGGGTGATAGTTTCTTACTAGATTACTAACATGATTAACTACTTGTGGTGGTTTGAATGTACAGCCTCATAGAATCAAGGAGATCTATGAAAAACAAATTTGCAGCTTCAGCCCCTAGCAGGCAGACTCCTGCTACTGTGCCAGCTGAACCTAGCAGCTTGGTATGGAGAGAGGTGTGAGTTCTGCTGCTTGCTGTTTTTTTATGTTCTTCGGCTGGTGGTGGTCTCTCTCTCTCTCTCTCTCTCTCTCTCTCTCTCTCTCTCTCTCTCTCTCTCTCTTTCTCTCCTTGGGTTTATGAATGGGAGCCAGATTATTCCACCAAAGATGGAACTTCCCCTGGATCTGTAAACTTAAAATAAATTCTTTCCTCTCATAAACTGTGTCTGGTGTTTGGATGTTCATCCCACCAATGTGGAGCTGACTCCAACAGTGCTGGTCCGTGGATTACTTTGGAGGTCATTGTACACTAACACCCTGGTTCATCCACAGAGCTGGGTGGACAGCAGCTCGGGACAGCAGTAGGCCGACTGGCATAGCCATCTGGGAGAACACGGCAGTGGACAGTTCTCGGTTATTGTATAGATAAAAGTTGTTTATATAGAGGAAAAGGCAGAGGTAGGAGCATAGGCAGCAAGGGGATTGGTAGGGGCAGGACCTTTGGACATCTCATGAGTTGATTGGTAGGGGCCAGTACCCTTTGGATACCTAATTTGCATAGGTAAATTGAGGGGGCTACGTGACTCTAGACATATAGAGCAGAGGATATGTAACCTTATTGTTTAGGTTTGTTATTACAGCTGGACTGAGTTTAGGCCTTGAATTGCCTGCTTATCTCAGGGCACAGCTGTGGCCTGCCTGGAGGCTGGAGGGTCCAGGATATGCTTGAGATAATCTGGGGTCCCAAGCTCGCCTCAACTTCCTTAACAGAACGAGACAGTCTGGACACCTGCCGGTCTCAGCAAAACCTTATCCTCCATGCCTCTTAGCAGAGTACCACACAACAGGATTCCTACTAGACAGGATTACATGGCAGAATTTGAAAGCTGTAATCAACTTTCTGGCACACTGAAAGCATCTTTCCATGATGGCCCTGACAGTTCACAGGCTTTGTGGACCTGGTTGGTGGAAGGAAGCTCCCTTCAGACCAACTAAAAATCCACAGTGACCCATGTGGACCATTTCCTACCCAGCCTGAGCAATGTCCCCAAGTCAAAAGAAGTCTCTTGTAATATTGAATTTCAAATTTTTTTGAAATTCCCCATAACAAAGAGACAAAACCGTGACAGTGAGCCAGGCGTGGTGGCGCACGCCTTTAATCCCAGCACTCGGGAGGCAGAGGTAGGAGGATTGCTATGAGTTCAAGGCCACCCTGAGACTACATAGTAAATTCCAGGTCAGCCTGGACTAGAGCGAGACCCTATCTCTAAAAACAAAACAAAAAAACAAAACAAAACAAAAAACCGTGACAGCAAGAGGAGAGTGGAGTTTCATTATTGCAAATTTATGAATTTACACTGGTGAGCCAAGCGTAGATAAGACATTGGCCCCGACCCCGGTTGACAAAGGGGTTTTCTAGTAGGGTACAGAAGTGTATGTGACATTATGTGGGAGTTTAGGAGAGAGACCCCCACACAATGTTGCCAAGCGCTTCCTTAACCCCTCCCCAGTTAGAGCTTTGTCTTGCCTCTTACAGGATAAAAATGCACATTCTTGTTTCTTAAATGTATGTACTTCTTTCTGGTCCCCCCTTTTTTTTATTCCACACCCCAATTCCTTAACAGCAGTTAGGATTATTTCTTGGGGGGGGGGATTGTGACAGTTCTGGCAATCTCCATAGACCCCCTCCCCTTGAGTGGGAGGTGTCTTTAGCCAGAACCCAAACCTAGATGCAAAGGCTGATTGGTCAGGTATAGACCAATCAGCTGTCTCTCTGACTTACCTAGTGAAGTTTTAAAAACTTCCCTAGAACAAAGGCCAGTCTCTTCTTCCACATGGTTCCCTAGAAGGAGGACTTTCATTTTCCAGGTAAGGCCTTCACCCTAAGGGCTAGGGTGAGGGGGACTCAAGATCTTTTCCACATGAACTTTTTCTCATGATGAGAGCTTTCTATTATCTTTCTTTTCCTGCCTGTCTAATTAAAATGCATTTTTTTTTGTTTTTTCGAGATAGGGTCTCGCTCTAGTCCAGGCTGACCTGGAATTCACTATGTAGTCTCAGGGTGGCCTTGAACTCACAGCAATCCTCCTACCTCTGCCTCCCGAGTGCTGGGATTAAAGGCGTACACCACTACACCCAGCTAAAATGCATAAATTTTGACTAAAACCTCTCCATACTGGTGGCTGGAGAACTCTGAAACTCCCACGTTCCCTTAAATAAAGTCTCTCACTATGCCTTAATATCTGGTTATTTATGATTTTAATTCTTTAACTTTGTAGACAAGAATTTGGGTACTCATTAAATTTTGAGGTGCTTTGGAATTTTTCCTGGGCCTTATCTAAATTCTAATCCCCAGCTCAGTCCTTACAATTAGACATGCAAATTAAGTACAAGGAAGCAGATACCTACACCTAACAACTTACACATCTACAGTGGGTTCCAGAGGAGCTCAGGTAATCCTCCCCAGGTATTCTCCCCTAGCTTCCTGATCACAGTTAAAGCAGTTGCTTCTTTGTCTCACTGAATTTCAAATCTCTGGTAGTTTCTCACATCAAGCTATGTGACTGGCCACCTGCGGCCTGCAGAATGTAGCAGTGAATAAGGGGGAGGAAGGACAGTGAGCTCACTCTCATATTTCCATAGTTTGCTCTAATATCCCCTCTTCTTCTGAATTATGAATCCTCATATCTTTTTCTAATGACACTCTTTCATATTCTTGGTGAACTACCTGGAGCCTCACTGCTTCCATCTGGGTTTTAATAAACTTAGTAAATTCACAAGACAGAGTCCAAGTAGGAGGGTAGGAAAATCCTAACCAGTGGTCCCGCTAGAGGTGCAAGCCAAGGACCCCAAGTATTCCAGGCAGTGTCCAGTAGGATTCCTCTCCCCTACTTTCAGCTCTTGGTATTTTTTTAATTTTTATTTATTTATTTTTAAAAAATATTTTATTTATTCATTTTCAAGCAGAGAGATACAGGGAGAGAGAGAGAGAAAGAGAGAGAGAGAGAAAGAGAGAGGGGGGAGAAAGCACCAAGGCCACCACCTTGTGGGTCTGGCTTATGTGGGTCCTGGGGAATTGAACCAGGGGCCCTAGGCACTGGAGGCAAGTGCCTTAACCGCTGAGCCATCTCTCCAGCCCACGGTATTTTTTTTTTAATAGTTGCTTTGCATTCTCCCTGACTAGACCAGAATGATTTGCATGAAAACAACACTCTTCTCCTAGGTAAACACAGATTCCTTTTTCCTCTGCTGCTAACAAGTCTAAGCTTCTACAAATTTGCAATATCAGTGCGGGTTCTGTGAGGTTTATCCTCATGGCTCTATCATGCCTCCATGCAGGCAATCCAACACACCTACTTTACATTGCCCATGGCCAAAACCATGTTGCAAACTTTATGACCTTTTCTTCCTGCATTTGCTATACCCCATAGTACCAGGTAGGCTACCGACTTGTTAATCCAGGGGGAATAAAGCTGATTTTGGAGAGCAAGAAACTTCCTTTAGCGTTCAGGCCCCTTCCTTTATTTTTTTTTATTTTTATTTTTTTAATATATTTTATTTATTCATTTTCAAGCAGAGATACAGAGAGAGAGAGAGACAGAGAGAGACAGAGAGAGAGACAGAGAGAGAACACCAGGGCCACCACCTTGTGGGTCTGGCTTATGTGGGTCCTGGGGAATTGAACCCAGGGCCTTAGGCACTGGAGGCAAGTGCCTTATCCGCTGAGCCATCTCTCCAGCCCAGGCCCCTTACTTTAAAAGAGTCTGCATTCTTCCTGCTGCCCGAATGCAGACCACCTGGTCTAATCTCAGTGGTTGTAATTTCTCAAAGAATTGCAGTAAAACAGGCAGCAGTTTCAGCCTAAAAATTTTCTTTCTTTCTGTGCTATCTCTATCTGCTCACATCAATCCACTTCTGCATAAAACAGCTCTGCACAAGTTTTCAGGACACAGGAAGGTAGAGCACAGCAAATGCCTCATACAAACTGCTTCTGGCAAAGTTCCAACAAATCCCTTCTCATCCTTGTAAGCATTCAGAACATACTTGTTTGTGGGGGGACACCTAGATCAAACCATTACAGTCTGCTCCTGCCCCCCACACACAAATAATCATACACGATGTAAGATACAACACATTTAGTTTATTTTCAAAAGTCCCCATCCTAATGAGTCTGATAAAAACTTTTAAGATTCCATTTATTTTGTCTCCTTATCTACCATATCTACATATCTTTAAACCTTCTGTTTACATTTACTGATATCATTATCCACATATTTTTACCTTAAAATCTATGTAACCATTCTGTAATAATATCTTTTTATCATCAAATATTTAACATCAAGCATTAAAGTTTCCCTTCCAGGTTATCTTTCTAATCAGCTTATCTCATTATAACTACCTTTAAAACTTTCATTAAAGACATTCTTTATTGCACAAACATATCACTTGTTAGTTCCTCCCTTTATATTATCATGTATATTCTCCTGTATTCCATTGAGAGCCTTCCTCAGTGGGTTTATTAATGTATCAGACAGTCTCTGTGGGAGACGCCAAATCTCAGAATATTCTATGCCATAAAAGTTTAAATATAACAACATAAGTGTCTGTTTTGTGTCATTAAGAAGCTTTCTAAAATAACCTTTTGTAAAAAGTAGGTTAAATTAGACTTATCTATCCATAATATACACATTAACTTTATCATTTACTAATTTTGGAACCTCTTTTCCTTAAGTTTTCTGAAACACATGTTTTTTAAATATGAAAGTGGGTTAGAACATATTTCTGAATTCAAGTATAAAGCTTTAGATTGTTTTCAGTCTACCTGGTTCAGCAAAGCAGAGAAGCCAAGTAGGCAGCGCCATCAGGAATGTCTCCAGGGGTGGCCTCTGGGCTGGTGAGCACAGGGGCCCTGACATCCACCAACAGAGAAGGGAGGAGAAGAGAGGACAAAGCAGCAGCCACACTGGCAGCTGGAGGTACCCCAATAGGAGTGGGATTCAACCCTCTTTGTCCTCTAGTGCCCATCTGGGGTCTGTCCCTAATGTCTAACTTTCTTAATGGATTCCCAGCCCCTGGGAAGCACAACGAAACAGCATAAACCCCACAGTGAGAGCTGCGTTGCAGCCTGTTTCCTCTTCTCAGGTCCCACTGCCAATTTGTACAGGGCAAGGGAGACAAAACTAACTTCTGGCATCAGCATAGAGGCAGAAGAATTTTCATAAAAGACCCTTTCAGATCTGTCCCAAATATCTCATTTATATTAAGTTCAGAGGCTTATGATATATTTTCTTTAACCATTTTTTTCCCAAAGGTAGGCTTTGGAGTGATAGAATTCCCGATTACTTAACCAGTACTGTCTTTCCCTTCTCCTCTGTGGCCTTGGGCTTAGTCATTTCTAGTCACTCATCCCCCTTTTCCAGGCCTGTGGGGGGTGTGTGTGAAAGAACTCTGACCTTGAAGCTTCTGTTCTGACTCTAGTTAAATTGTTTTTCCCTGGTCAGGGAGATATTTTTTCCCTCTGGGCTCTAAGACCCTAACTTCCCTATTTTATAACCTTTTCTCATATTTTCTCTGTCTATAAGAGACTCTGTCTGAGACTGACCAAAGAGGGAGCTCCTATTAAAGAGAGGGAATCACAAGATGAGTGACTGCATGTACCCTGCTAGCAGAAGTACAGAAAGGTGATAAAACCCTTTAAAATTCTCATTTTCCATGTACTGTATTATTAATACCATATCTTCTTGAATATTCCCTTTTTAGAGTTAGTGATTATACAACCCAAAACAGTGGGCTTGCTGACAGACCCACCCATGATAAAGACATAACTTTTATAAAGACAGAAACTTCCTGCACAGAAAAGAATATATTCTGCAGCCTCAAAGCTGGAGGCCAAATACATACATACTGCTACATACAAGTTTACATCTAGACTCTTAGGTGGCCATTTCCAGGAGGTGACTTAAATGAGCAGTCATAGACCCCAGCCAGTTGGGGGTCAAACCAGTGTGTGGAGAAAATAAACAAAGAATCCAGGACAAAAGACAGAGCAGACAGGCAAATTGAGAGCAGGGTTTCCAGGAACTGTTAATGTAATTTCAGAAGGAGTTAGCATCTACAGATTAGCTGAAGGGCAGTCTAGCTCTTCTGTCCTCAGTTGTAGAAATATCCAGTAACAAACAGACAAAGCTTTCGCAGCAAGAGGAGAGGGCAGTTTAATTTTACTCCTGGGGCCCAGGGGTCCAAGCATAAATGAAGCATTGGCCCCAAACCCCAGTTACAAAGAGATTTTATAGTAGGGTACAGAGATGTGTACATGACATTAGGCATGTAAATTACAAACACCTAGCAACTCACACATTTACAATGGGTTTCAGGTACAGAGCAGGGTATGTGACATGTAAATTATCATCACCTAGCAGTTCACACATTTATAATGGGTTTCAGGAAATTCAGATACTCTCCCTAGGTATTCTCCAGCCTGATCTTTCCTAACTTCCTTATCTCACAGAACTTCAGAGCCCTGACAGTTTCTCACCTCATGCAATGAGATTGGCCATCTGGCAGACAAATGTCTGTAGAATGTAACAATGAATATAGGGGAGGGGGCAGTGAGTTCACGCTCATTTTGCTATAATAAGTTCAGATACAAAGACAAAACAAGACAGCATACAGGCAGGACAAGACCCTAAGACTCAAGAACACAATCATTCAAAACTTGATGGAACTAATCTCCGTTAAAACCTGGCCTAGCTAGCAACCTGGTGGCCAGAATCACATTGATATGTGCTGCAACATTGACAGTTCCCCAGAGAAAACAAACACAAGAGCCCACACTGTATAATTCCATACGTGTGGACACATACAAAACTAATTTAGAGTGACCGATCAATCTGTGGTGGTTTTCAGGGTACAGCACAGGAAGGCATTTTCAGGGATGATGGAAATGTTGTTACATGACTTAAGGAGAGCTATGAATTCTATGAATAGAAAATCATTTCCCACATCTGTTCTTTTTCAATATTTTTGTTTATGAGAGTGAGTGAGTATGGGTGTGCCAGGGCCTCCTGCCACTGCAAACAAATTCCAGACGCATGAGCCACCGAGTACTGAGGCATTGAGCAGCACACTTTACAAGCAAGTACTTTCAACCACTGAGTCATCTTCCCAGCCCCCACATCTTTTATTTGCCATGCATGTGTGCATGTGTGCGTGAATGGGCATGCCAGGGTCTTTTGCTGCTGCTAATGAATGCCTGTCCAGCTTTATGTGGGGTCTGTGGAATGGAACCTGAGCCTTCAGGACTTGCAAGCAAGTGCCTTTAATTGCTAAGCCATCTCCATCTCCCGGGTCTCATATTTTATCCACCCAACAAGTTACATATTTACAAAATTAACCTACATGACTGCAACATTACATTATAAAAAACACTCTCATTTCATATGTACTTTCTGGCCTTCTGCCTCAGCCTCCTGAGAGCTCTTTAAATCTTTAGAGTGGTGATTATATTATAGCAAAATGAGCGTGAGCTCACTGTCCCCTTCCCTGTATTCATTGTCACATTCTGCAGACATTTGTTGGCCTCAGATGGCCAGAATAGCATAAGGTGAGCAAATACCAGAGCTTTGAAGTTCTTCGAGACAAAAGAAGGATTTGCTCTAACTGTGATAAGGAAGTTAGGAAAAGATGAGGATACCTGGGGAGGATTATCTGAACTTCCTGGAACCCATTGTAAATATGTGAGTTGCTAGGTGCTTGTAATTTACATGTCTAACATCACATACACATCTCTGTGCCCTACAGTAAAATCTCTTTGTAACCGGGGTTCTGGGCCAAGACTTTTCTATGCTTGGACCGTTTGGGCGTAAAATAAACCCCCCTCTCCTCTTGCTGCGAAGGCTTTGTCTGTTTGTCACTGGGTATTTCTACAACAATTATACAAGTATATACACTTATCGTAAGTCATCAATTAAGGCCTGAGAAATAGCTCAGTAGAAGAACACTTGTCTAGCATGTGTAAAACCCTGGGCTCAATCCCTAGCAATGTGAAAAACAAGACCAACAAAAACGCCCACGAAATTAAATTCAGTCTTATGCTGCTTGATGACCTTCGTCAGTAACAGACAACTGGCAGCAGATGCAACCATGTCCATGAGGCTGTAGTGAAGCTGACGACTGTCCTACCATTGCAACAGCACAATGCAGTAGTCACGTGTTTGTGGAGGCGCTGGTGCAGACACACCTACTGCAGTTGTGCAAATAGCACTTGATAATGGCAATCAATGAGTATGTGGCCAGGCATGGTGACGCAAGCTTGTATTTCCAGGACTTGGGAAGCGGAGGCAGGAAGATTGTGAGTTCCAGGTCAGCTTTGGCCAAAAAGTAAGACTATTTAATGACAAACAAAATAATATTTTTTTAATATTTTTATTTATTTATTTGAGAGAGAGAGAGAGAGAGAGAGAGAGAGAGAGAGAGAGAGAGAATGGGCACAACAGGGCCTCCAGCCACTGCAAATGAACTCCAGACACATTCTCCCTCTTGTGCATCTGGCTGTATATGGGCACTGGGGAATCAAACTCTGGTCCTTTTTGCATTGCAGGCAAACGCCTTAGCCGCTAAGCCATCTCTTCAGCCCAAACAAAATAATATTAAATAAAAATAAATGAGAATGCTACTAGTGTATTTCCATATTTTTTTTGTTTGTTTTGTTTTTTCGAGGTAGGGTCTCACTCTAGCCCAGGCTGACCTGGAATTCACTCTGTAGCCTCAGGGTGGCCTTGAACTCATGGCGATCCTCCTACCTCTGCCTCCTGAGTGCTGGGATTAAAGGCGTGCGCCTTTAATATATATATATTTTTGTTATTTTAAACTATATATGGCTTCTAATTAAAAACAAAAATTGAATGGAAATAGTATACTGTTGAGGGTCTGTAGCCACCTTACACACCTTGTGTTTATTGTCTCTTGACTGCCTGCTAAACCATATCATGTTAATGATTAATAGGTTCATGGAAACACACCCTAGGGTGTTCATACAAAGGATTGCCTGATGACACATTTCTCAGGACACATCCTGGTGGTTGTTAAAGCAATGAATAGCTGAATTTAAGACCTGTGAATTTCATTGTTTGTAAATAATCTTTTAAAAAACCAAATATAGCCGGGTGTGGTGGCGCATGGCTTTAATCCCAGCACTCAGGAGGCAGAGGTAGGAGGATCGCCATGAGTTCGAGGCCACCCTGAGACTACATAGTCAATTCCAGGTCAGCCTGGGCTAAAGTGAGACCCTACCTCAAAAAACCAAAAAAATAAAAAAATAAAAAAGAATAAAATAATAGAAAAATTACTACCACAAGGTGGCAGTGGTGCCTAATTCACAAGAGTTTAACTGTTCAGTGACTGAGTTGAGAGTAATTCTATATGTGATTTTTTTTCTGAGGTAATATGTGGTCCTGGTTAGCCTCCAACTCAGTAAGTAGTTAAGGCTGACCTTGAGCTGTTGTCTCTACCTCACATGAGCTGGCATTATAGGTGAGTGTCACCATTTCATGGCTAGTGAATGGCATTCTTGATAGCAGATAGCATTGTTTCGTAGGCAATAAAAAAATAATTAGCCAGGCGTGGTGGCACATGCCTTTAATGTTGCCATTGAGAGGCCGAAGTAGGAGAATCACAGTGAGTCTGAGGCCACACTAGACTACAGAGTGAGTTCCAGGTCAACCTTGGCTAGAGTGAGACCCAACCTTAAGAAAAACAAGACAAAACAAAATTTTATTTCTTTGCACCTGTGGTGGGAGGGGAGGATGGGAGGTGTGCCGAGGTCTCTTGCTGCTGAAAGCAAACACAGATGCTGGTGTCACTTTCTGCAGCCTGCTTTATGCAGGTGGCTGAGAACTCAATCCCAGGCTGGCCAGCTTTGTAAGCAAGTCTTTTTCACCACTCAGTCATCTTCCAAGTCCCCCCCCCCCTCACATTTTTTTGTTTTTTTTTGTTTTTTTTTGTTTTTCTGAAGCAGGGTCTCACTCTAGCCTAAGCTGATCTGAAACTCTAACCCAGACTGGGTTGAACTCATGGCAATCCTCCTACCTCAGGTCCCAAGTGCTGGGATTACAGGCATGAGCCACCATGCTGGGTAGGTGTATATTTTTAATTTCAATCAATAGTATTGTGTTGGAGGTGTCTTTCTGTTTTTTTTTTTAATGTATTTATTTATTTATTTATTTATTTATTTATTTATTTATTTGCAATCAAAGAGAGAAAGAGAGAGGGAAGAGAGAATAGGCACAGCAGGGCTTTTAGCCTCTGCAAATGAATTCTAGATGCATGCACCACTTTGTGCATCTGGTTTTATGTGGGCACTGAGGAATCGAACCTGGGTCATTGGACTCTACAGGCAAGTTCCTTAACCACTGAGCAATCTCTCCAGCCCTCTTTCTGTTTCTTATTCCATGCCTCCCCATCATTTGGCACTGAGTTTTAAAGATTCTTATGTGCTGTTGAGGCTACATGTAGGTCGTTGCTCTTTGCTGTGGTAGAGGAGTGAGGTTGGTGGGCATGGTCCCCCATTCCTGTAATCCCAGCACTCTGGAGGCTGAAGCAGGAGGAAGATATATAGCCAGTCTGGGCGATAAACAAGACCTCGTTGAGAGAGAGAGATTATGACATAAATATGAAACATATCACATTTGACTTACATTCTCTTTATGATGAACACCTCATCGCATCCAGATCTTATCCATATACATATAGTCTATGGCTTTACAAAATTTTACTTTCTGTGTGTATAAATGAAGTCATATAGATGCCATAATGTATGTGTGGAGGTCCGAGGACAACTTTCAGGTTGGTCTTCCCCTTCCACCTTGTTTTGAATCAGGGTCACTGATGCTGTTCACCAATTTCTCTGGTCTCAAGCTTTGGAAATTCTTCAGTCTCAACGATCACCCTTCCCTTACATGTACTGGGATTCCAGAAGGCCGCCACAGTTCCAGCTTTGTTGTGGGAACTGGGGATCCAAATTCAGGTCTGAGAGTTGCACAGTAAGCGCTTTATCCACAGAGCCATCTCTCCAGCCCTCTCTTGAGTCCTTTCTTTGGATTGTACTGTGAAATTTACTAGGGAAAATGATTGGTAAACTATTCATCATTGGAAGCCCTCATGAGTGCAGAGCCTGCCACTTGTCCAGGGGACTGTAACGCGGTGAGCTGGGGGTTAGAATTTAGATAATGCCCAACAGAATTCTAATGCACCCCAAAATTTGAGGAGTACCCGGATTTTTGTCTACAAAGTTAAAGAATTAAAATCATAGACAACAAGATATTAAGGTATAGTGGGAGACTTTATTATTTAAGGGAACATGGGGAGTTACAGAGTTCTCCAGCCACAAGTGTGGGGAAAACACGTGTCAGAGAGTTTAACAGAACTTATATTGTTCAGCTAAACAAGCAGAAGAAGACAAGATACAGAGGGCTCCCATCATGAGAAAGAGAGGTTCATGAGGGGAAAAATCTGGAGCCTGCCCCCACCCCAATTAGCTGGGGTGGGGTAGGCCTTACCTTTCTAAGGCCTGGAGATTCAGAGGTCCTTCTGCTAGCTTGCCATGTGGGGAAGAAGAGGGCTTTCTTCTAGGAAAGTTAATTTAAGTTTTCCCCAGGTGAGTCAGAGAGACAGCCGATTGGTTCATATCTGACCAATCAGTTTTAGCACCTAGGTTGTAGCTCTAACTAGACACCTCCCACTTAAGGGGAGGGGTTTCTCTGCAGATGCCTGACCTTCGCAGGAACATGGTTGGGGATATATTTGACCCCACAGCCCTCAAGGATGAGCAGCTTCTCAGCTACCATATCTTCCAATTCATCTGCATTGAACTCAGTGAAGCTCCATTCTTGCGTATTATTTTTTAAAGAAATACTGTGTTGTTGTTATTGTTTCAAGACAGGGTCTCGCTCTAGCCCAGGCTAACTATGTAGTCTCAGGGTGGCCTCAAACTCATGGTGATCCTCCTACCTCTGACTCCCAAATTCTGGGATTAAAGGCGTGCGCCACCATGCCCTGCTTAAAAATACTTTCTGTCAATGTTTTTATACATGTACTTCATGTATTTTGATCATAATCCCCTTTGTCGCCCACTTTCCCTTCCACTGAACCTCTTCCTTTCAGCCCCTCTTCCACCGTGATCTTTTCTTTCCATGAAGATATGTTGATGTAGGGCTAGGGAAAGTAATGACAGTTGCTGTGAGGTCTTGAGTGCCATGGGCCAGATCGTGTCCAAAGTGTAATGGCTGAGCTGGGGATTAGAATTTAGATAATACCCAGCAAAATTCCAATGCACTTTAGAATTTAAGGAGTACCCAAATTCTTGTCTATAAAGTTAAGGAATTAAAATCATAGGCCACCGAGGATAAGATAGAGCAGGAGACTTTATTTAAAGGAAAATGGGAAGTTACAGAGATCTCCAGCCACCAGTACAGAGAGAACACATGGGAGAGGGTTTGAAGGGAAGTTACAGAGATCTCCAGCCACCAGTACAGAGAGAACACATGGGAGAGGGTTTAACAAAATCTATGCTGTTTATCCAAACAAGCAAAAGAAGAAAAGATAACAGAGGGCTCCCATCATGAGGAAAGAGGTTCATGTGGGAAAAATCTTGAGCCCCGCCCCCAGAAATTAGGCCGGGGTGAGGGGCCTTACCTTCCTAAGGCCTAGAGATTGAAGGTCTTCCTTCTAGGAAAGCATGTGGAGGGAAGAAGAGGCTGGCCTTTGTTTCAGTAACTTTTAAACCTCCACCACTTAAGTCAGAGAGATAGCTGGTTGGTCCATACCTGACCAATCAGTTTTAGCACCTAGGTTGGAACTCTAGTTGGAGACACCTCCCACTCAAGGGGAGGGGTCTATGGAGCCCGCCTGAAACTGTCACAAAAGCACTCTCCTGTGTTCTTACTTGGACCCTTTGTCCCTGTCATAGTCAGCCACATGTCGCTGGGATGAATCTCCAAACCAGGCACAGTTTTGGGAGGAAAGTATTTATTGAAGTAACATCCAGGGGAAGTTCCATAATGGTGAAAGAGGCTGGCCTCCTTTCACAGGTCCAAGTAGAGAGAGGAAACCTATCACCAGCACAACAAGCAAGCAAGCACACTCAACACTCTGGCAAACAGCAGGAACTCCAGGCTTGAGGTCAGACTGCTCTTTGCATATGTATAGCTGGAATTCCAGATCCATCCCAGACACATCTTAGGCCTGGACCCTAGGATCTGGCCAAGTTGACACACCCTCCAGCCAGGCAGCTGGAGAAAAACTTTAATAAACTCTTGAATCTATTGGGAGACACCCATTCAAACTACCATAGTCCCTTTCTTCTTAAATTTCCTTTCAGTACTCAACAGTTGATTTTAAGCAACACTCAAAACATTTGTTTTGTTTGAGACAGGGTTTCACTCTATAGTTGAAGCTGACCTTGAACTCACGGCAGTCCTCTTGTCTCAGTCTCCCAAGTGCTAGGATTATAAGCATGAGCCATATAATGCCCAGCCTAAACTTTTAATTTTATTAATTGTGTGTGTGTGTGTGTGTGTGTGTGTGTGCATGCTCATATGAATGTGTGTTTGTGAGTGTGTATGTTTGGAGGTGAGAGGGTCCTCACCTGCCTGTCTACCTCATTTGAGGCAGGGTTTCTGCCTGGATCTCTCTCAGCTGTCCTTTCTTGCTCTCGCCCCAAGCTTCAGGGAATTTCTTATTTCCACTTCCCATATTGCTGTCAGCATCAAGTGCTGGGATTTCAGAAGCCTGCTATGATTCCGACTCTTTACAGGGGGCCTGGGGATCAAATTGGGGTACTTCAGCTTCAGTAGCGAGAGCTTTACCTGTAGGGAAATGGAGGCAGAAGGTACACCGGACTCAAGCACACTCAGACAAGGATTTCTTTATTCAGCAATGAGTGTAGTGGAAAGACTTCTCTTGGGTCTGAAGTCATGTCTCTGTGTAAAGGCTCTCTTAAGACTAGATAATGTTTTCCTGGGTCTGGGCCTCCTTAGGGGACTGTCTATCGAGAGACAATAGGTGACCATATAAATGTTGATTGGGATGGCTGCAGAGCTCTTTTCAAAAGGGGCTTATCAGAGATAGGATCCTGAGGTGTTATCCTGTCAGGGGCAAAAGCCTTTGGGGGCCTTTGGAGGCACACCCTGGCTTAGTCTTGGACGGCACCTGACAGCCTGCCAAGAGGGGCTTGGCTTAATGAGTTTCAGGAGGTGATTGCGATTGGCAATTATGCACAGGTTCTTATCATTAACCCCCTGATTGGCCAGGAAGCTCTATATACACTGCCTCATTCCCCGCAATAAAGAGCGCACACGTTCGTCAACCCCGTGTCTGTGTGTCTGTGTGTCTGTGTGTCTGTGTGTCTGTGTGTCTGTGTGTCTGTGTGTCTGTGTGTCTGTCTGTCTGTGTGTCTGTGTGTCTGTGTGTCTGTCTGTCTGTCTGTCTGTCTGTCTGTGTGTCTGTCTGTGTGTTTATGTGATCACTGCCTTCCGCGGGTGACGGGCAGTGATATTATCCTGGGTAAGATCCCATGTAAAAACATTTTCCCAGGCTCAGATAGAGCTGTATATTCCCTTCATTACCCATAGAACCATCTCTCCAGCCTGTGGCCTAAACTTTTAAATAAAAAGAAATAATTGTTGTGGTTCCCATTTCTTCACTGTCTCCTTGCCATACACATAGTTATTTGTGTGATTTAAATTGACATAATAGTATCCTTGAGTAGAAATTTGGATCTTCAAAGTGATAATCATGGATTCTCTTCTACAAAATAAATTTCTCCCAATTCTTTTTGATGAAACAGCTAAATTTAAGAAACATTCTATATTTTAAATGAACAATGCTGGCCAGGCCTGGTGGGGCATGCCTTTAATCCCAGCACTCAGGAGGCAGAGGTAGGAGGATTGACGTGAGTTCAAGGCCACCCTGAGACTATATAAATTCCAGGTCAACTTGGGCTAGAGCAAGACCCTACCTGGAAAAAAAAAAAATTTTTTTTTTTGGCTGCCAAGCACCTGATGCCAGTAACGTCCATGTAACAACATGTCTGCAGGGCTAGGAGTTTAACTCAATGGTGCAATGCTTGCTTAACATGCTCAAGGTCCTGGGTTTAATCCCCAGCATTCCAAGAAATAAAAAGTCTCTAGATACTATGAAATGTCCATCAGGGTGGTGGTGGGGGACAAAATCACCTCCAGTTAAGAATGGCTGGATTTGTTTCTTTGTTTTTCAAACTTTAATTAGTGTATATATATGGGCACATATGTGCCATGGCTTGAGTGTGGGGCCAGAGGAGGTGTCTGGGTTTCTTGCTGCTGCAAACCAGCTTTTCATGGGTATTGGGGAGCCTGGCTGGCAGGCTTTGCAAGCAAAGACCTTTAGTCACTGAACCATCTCCCCAGTTCATTTAAGATTATGGCCCGGCCGGGTGTGGTGGTGCACGCCTTTAATCCCAGCACTCGGGAGGCAGAGGTAGGAGGATCACCATGAGTTCGAGGCCACCCT
>PVHP010017450.1:0-34404 GCA_004024765.1 Zapus hudsonius | reverse complement strand
TCTAGAATGTCCCCCTGCTTCATGAGAAGGCTCACTGTAAATGGCAAGCCCAGCCTTGGGCCAGAGCTGTCCTCAGGAACCCAGCAAGTGCTAAGCAGAGCTGATGTCGCCTTGCCCAAGTCTGTTTGGAGAGAGTCTCTCCTGGGCCTGAAGAGCATCTTGGACATTGTGTCTAAGACCGAGCCCTGTCAGCAAACTAATTAAATGAGTTCTTTTAAAAGTTCCAAGCTCAGTAGCAGAGTGGGTGGCTAATTTCCTGACTCACCTATTCAACTCATTTATGGTCCTGACAAAACACTCCCTCTTGTAGGACACACTGCCTGGCTTTATCTGGAAGTTGTTCCATTTCTTCACGCAGTAGATAGGAATGCACAAAGCAATGGCTCTCTCTTTTGTGTGGGATATCATTTGTGAAGCAGTGTTCAGTTCTTTGTTCAAGAGGAATTGTGAGAATGTCAGGACAGTTTTGAACAGAACTGGATATATAACTAAAGGCTTTCCTTAGCACGGCTTAGCGCTCCCTTTGGAAAGATGCAGAATCCATCCCCGTGGAACAGACTGGACATCAATTACCCAGGGAAATGGAAATGAGAACCCAGGGCCTTAATGAGCCCAGGAAGCCTCTGTGCCTATAGATATGGGCCCCAAGCCATCCTCAGAACTTGAAAATACAAATAGAGACTGAAGTCAATGTTAGAGCTGAAGAGATAGAATTTTTAATTAAAGAATAGCTTGTCTTTTATTTAGATTCTAGCAAAAGAAAATGCTGTTAACTGAAACTCTAACTTCGAATGAGAAAGAGATTACTCACTCCACAGAGGTATCACTGTCTCTCCCACCTTCACCTGCAGAGGCTGAGGGTCATGGCTAATGTTCCTAGATTCTAAGCTGAGAGTAGATCTCTGCATTGCCTGGTAGGATTATTAGAACCCACTCAGCTTGGAGAATGACTAACTCAAAGGGTGCTTAGAAGAATCTGGCCAACTTTCATTCTAATTCATGACCTACCTTTCTAGTCCTCCTTCCCTATCCTCCTCCTTCCTATCCTTCCTGTCCTTCCTTCCATCCTTCCTTCCTTCACTCTATTCCTTTTTGAAATATTTTTATTTATTTGCAAGCAGAGATATATATATGTATATATATGTATATGTATATTATATATATATATATATATATATATATATAGAGAGAGAGAGAGAGAGAGAGAATGGGCATGCCAGGGCCTCTAGCCACTGAAAACAAAATCCAGATGCATGTGCCACTTTGTGCAACTGGCTTACATGGGTCCTGGGGAATTGAACCCAGGTCCTTAGTCACTGGAGGCAAATGCCTTAACCTCTCCAGCCCCTTCCTTCTTTTATTTTTTCCTTCTGTTTTTAGTTTTGGGTTCTTGTAGTAGCTTCTCTTTTAAGAATATTTTTTTCAATTAAAATATTTTAATTGAAAAATAAAAGTTATCAATATTTATGTAGGTATTTGTAATATTTTCACACTGAAATGGCTAGATCAAACTAATTAACATCTGCACGACCTCATGCTTATCAATTTCTCTCAAAGGCATTTAAAACTTGCTCCCTTAGCAATCTTCAAGTGTACAGAACATTGTTTGAAAATATATTCACCATGTTTACAGTAGATCTGAATCCAGAGTCATTCTTTGCTGTCTCTCAAGTACCAAGAGCCAGCACTTCTCTATTTCAAACATCACTGAGCACTCTGCCCTCTGCCCTGTCTTCTGGCATTCTCGCTTACCTACTCTCCAAGAACATGCCATCTTGTGCTGCCGACACAAAGTTGGGGTAAGAACCCAAGAATAAGTAAAGGCCAAGTCCTGGGGTTGGGGGCACTGGCCTGTCACAGAATTACAGGGCAGAGCAGTTTGTACAGGAGCTTGAGGCCTGAATCCAGGTCTCTTTGTATCCTGGATGGAGCAGCATGTTTTATCTGGAGCCCCTGGGGAGACTTTGAGCTTCCCTGCTGAAACTGCCTGACCTTTATGTCCCAAGTGGAAATCAGATGCCCTGCTCCTCCTTCCCAAGTCCTTCTGTGGCCCCTGTCGTGGGAAGGGAAGCTCCAAACTTCTAGATCTTGCAAAACCTTCAAACTCAACTTGCCCTTCTTTTTTTCTCCTCACTGGGACTCTTTTTACGATATACTTATTGCCATCCCACTCCATGAAACAGAAAGGAAAGAACAGAAATAAAAATACTCACTTTGCTTTAGAAGCTTTGCTGTCAGTATCACTTTGAGCCACTCTCTCCCTCTTGACAATCAATCCTGTGGATCATTTTCCTAATGACTGCAGTTCCCACTCTGAATAACCGTCTCACATATCAGGATGCTCGCTGTATAGTTTCTGATGAACACAGATCATCAGCATGTGACGGTTCACTGCCCTGATGTATTCACAGAGGCTCAATGCAGTGTGGGGCATATAGTACCTGTGCAGCAGGCCACCGGAACAAGTCCTGTTCTGAATGTGATCTCAGGAGCAAGGGAGAGCCAGGTGCTGGCCACCTCTCCTGCTCAGGAGTGGACCTGTGAAACTCTATTCTGCATGCATCAAATAATTACTGAGAGCTTGTCAAATACCGTGTGTTGCAAAGATGGGCCCATTCCCCACGGAGCTTATAGTCCCTTCTATCAATTTTTTATTTCATCTAAATGCTAGGATCATAAAGGAATGAATCAGGTAACTGCTGAGGAAGTTAGAGGATTCAGAGGGAGCCACTTGAGGCATTTTTAAAGAATGAATAAAGGGATGTTTGGTAAAGAGTGTGTGTGTGTGTGCGTGTGTGCACACACATTTAATGAATTAGGGAATGGTAGCAGTCGATAACAAAAAAATACTGCTTTGTTAAAAGGAATCAAAATGCAAAAGTCATTAAGAAACTCTTAGGTGGTTTGGAAAGTAATAGCAAGTTCAATGTGTCTTGAGGAAGTATCCCAAGCAGGGAAGGCACCCAGAGATGCTGCTGGAAGGAAGCCGGGTGCAGATAGCACAAGACTCTAAGCACCTCGCAGCCCCGAGAAATGTCTAGGCAGAGGAAAAAACATAATCAGATTTTTTGAGTGAAGGTCTGGTGTTGGTAGAGAGGGTGGATATGAGAAAATTTGGACTTAGTGAATGTTTTCTGGTGGTGACCACAACCATGACACATTCCTTGGCTGTACCTCAGCTGACTCTCCATTTTTGTGTATGTCTTCCTAGTGACTGTGCTGGCCATTTTCCATGAACTACATGTGGACCCTGACCTGTACACACTTCTGTTTGGGGAGAGCGTGCTGAACGATGCAGTGGCCATAGTCCTTACATAGTAAGTACCAGAACTTGGCCTGGGTTTCCTTAACAGTGTGAAATATTACCCTGATAATTCCTGATGTCTTTAACAATGTCTTTCTTCTATGTCATAGAGATACAGGCAATTTGTAGCTTTTAAGAAATTGTTATCACAGAAAATCTCCAATAATGGGCACAATTCATTAGGCACCTAATTTCTAATACTGTTAATGGCTTTCACACTTCTATCTTATTACAAGATACTACCCAGAGGGAACTGGAGGGTTTTTTTTTTCTCAGTGCATATATTTAGCTGATTCACTTAAGGTTCCTAAAATGCACATAAATGAGCTTTCCTCATTTCAAATCAATATCATTTAATTTTTTTCCTCATACTAGTCACTTTCCAAATAATAGACTAACAGAAGCTCTTGAATTTATAGTGAGTTTGGCAGATTGGAGAGAAATGAAGGGTTGGAAAACTTTTCTTTCTCAATGCAAATGCGATGCAGCATAGAAATGCATGTCTCTTAACTTACCATGTGGCAAGTGAACCATAAGCAGCTTTAGCTACGAGCTAACAAAACTTCCCTTTGTGCTGAGGGGCTTTCTTTTGGAGATGAGAGCCAGTGCCCTTTCCTTGCCTCCTCTTTAGACACTTGACCATTTATATTTAATAAATGCCACCCGGGCAGCTTTCACTGTGTCAGAGGTCTTTTCTAGATTTTAGATGAAGACCAACATTTTGGTCGACTGTCAGATATCCCAAAGGAAAGCAGCTCTCAGGTAATTATATGTGACAACATTATTCTATTCTGGGTGTTAATTACTTCAAATGCAGCTGAAAATGTATTGCGAAGTAACAAAGGATTTTTAAAAGTCAGACCTCACAGGGGCCAGTGAGGAACAGGCAGAACAGCCTGGCCTCTTTCTGTTTGGGGGGGATGTTTTTGTTTTTCAGCCAGGTGACATTTCTTAGAACTGTCACCCTCCAACATTGGCCTTGAATTCAGCAAATTTCAAATGAACCTCCAAAATCTCTCTCACCTGGCCCACAGCGAAGGGGCCTTTCCTGTGTTATACAAGAAGCTAACAGCATGAGCAAAGAAAAGCAAGGGCGCAGACAGATTCATAAACGCCCAAGGAGGCTTTGAAAGCAACATCCAGAACAACTAACTAGGACATCAGGATTCCCTGTCCAAGAAATCCTAGCAGTAGAGAAACATGGGAATAAAAATAATTTTTAAATCCGCTGAACCCCTTGATTTTACTTTCTGGGCCGCCAAGTTGTAACAAAGAGAGCAAATGAGCTTGAGATGTTCCTACAGCTCCAACCAAGGACAGGCTGAGGCTCCACTCCCCACTCTGCCGCTCAAGGTGTTCCCATTCCAAGTGTGGGCTCTGGATGAAAGGTGATGCTATGGAGCATAAGCTGGGGGACTGGAAAGTCTCTCTCTCCTGTCACTAGTCAGTATGTGTCTCTCTCATTCCACTACCCACGCCTGAATAAGGCTGGATTATAAAAATGTGTTTCACACTATTATCTTTTGGATATAAAATATTCCCCCCACTACCTGGAAAAGTCCTAATATATTGAAAGGTTGGTCCCCAGATGGTGGAGCTATTTGGGGAGGTTCTAACTGGAAGAAGTAGATCTCTGTTACCCTCAGCTTTCTGATTCTCTTTCTGACAAGAAGTGAAGAAACAGCTTCTACCACATGCTCCAGCCACCATGGTGTTCTGCTCTGCACAAGTGCATAAGGCCAAGTTACTATGGACAGAGGGTTCCCCTCTAGTCAAGAGACATTGTCATTCTAGTAGAAGCCTGGAACTCCCCAAACTGGGTCATCCTGGTATTTTGCACAGTGACCCTGTGGAGGTTTGGATCAGATGCCCCCCATAAACTCATGTGTTCTGAATGCTTGGTCCCCAGATGATGGTAAATTGGGAGGTGGAGCCTTGCTAGAGGAGGTGTGTTGTGGGCAGGTTTATAGCCAGTTCATTGCTAGAGTTTGGCTCACTCTCCTTTTGTTTTCCATTCGCTGTCCATCCTCTTTCCCCAGCCACAATAAAGCCAGATGCACAGGGTGGTACATGCATCTGGAGTTTGTTTGCAGTGGCTGGAGGCCCTGGTATGCCATTCTCTCAGTCTCTCTCTCTCTCTCTCTCTCTCTCTCTCTCTCTCTCTCTCTCTCTCTCCCTCTCTCTCTCTCTCTCTCTGCTTGCATATAAATGAATTTTTTTTAAAGTGCTTGAGTCTATGGGGCTAACCATTCAAATGATCACATTCAAAGGATCACATTCGCTCTCTTGTCTCTTATATTTAGTGTTGACCCTAAGTTATGACCCCCCATGTGTGCCTTCTTCTACACACACATTCCTTCCCCTTCTCAAGTCCATCCCCACCATTTCTAGCTTCCCTAAAGACTTTTCTGACTTTCTCACTAAAAGTTCAAACATTTATATCTCTTGTTTTCTTTCCTCCCCACTGAACCAGCCATCCACTCTGACTAGGTGGTAGCCCTAAAATTTCACACAAAGCCTGTCTTCAACTCTCCCTGTCTCCTCCCTCAGAACCCACTAACCCACAAGCAGAGCCTGCATTTCCCAACTCTGTCGGTTCCCTTCCAGCAGGCTTGGGATTTTCACACGTATATTTGTCTTTCTAGATGGTGACTTTTTTTTTAATATTTATTATCCATAATGAGTATATATGTTCTTGAAGGAAACTGAGAGAACAAATAGAAACCTCTTTTGTTTTTCACCTGTCTTAGTTCTACCTCTGAGTGGTTTTGAAGTTTAAGAATACTTCTAAGGGCTGGGGCTAGAGCTCAATGGTAGAACATTTAGATAGCATGCAAAAGGTACCCCCAACACCACATTAAAAGAGAGAGAGAGAGAGAGATGTGATAGAGTTACTCTTGTATCATGGAAAATAAAGGTCATACATTTTTATATGAAATCAGGTATAAAGCAGTCCCCCATTTATTCATGAAGGATGTATTTCAAGACCTCCATAACTGCCTAAAAGCAAACTACTGAGCCACACATATTTTATGTTTTTTTCTCCATTGCATACTTACCTATGATTAAGTTTAATTTATAAATTAGGCAAAGTTACATGTCAACAGCAATAGCTGATAATAAAATAGAACAATGACTATAATGCACTATGACAAGGCTTTTTTAAGCTGTGAATTGTATATTTCTGGAATTTTCCATTTAATATTTTCAGGTTGAAGTTGACCATGAATTAATAAAAACACAGAAAGCAAAGCCATGAATTAGTGGGGACTATCCTAATAAATAACCCATATTTTTGACAGCACCTGCAGAGCCCTTTTAGGAATCACCACACACTTCATTTGCCTTCCCAACTTCTCCTGGAAAATTCCATTCTGGAACAATCCTTTCAGTTTTAGTATTTCTACATGTTCAATTATTAGCATTGGAACAATTCTGTGCCCTTGTATTTAGTCACAAAGAAAAGCAGATTAAAGCTGCTTTTCTTTGCTAGTCTGGGAAGCGAAATATTAATTATAATGTTGTTACTTGGGTTAATTTTTTTTTCCAAATGTCAAACACTAACTTAAAATTAAATTTGATGGTCATAACTCTTGTACATAGCACTCGGTGTCAGGTGCTGTATCGTGTTCCTATACTTTTGAATGTTTGTCCTAAAATAAGTAACCTCAGTGCAAAAGTTCAGATTAGCCTGTGTCTGACCCATCCTGTTATTTCATGTATTTAAGAATATCGTTTTCAAATGCATATGGGCTCAATGAATTCCACATGACGGATTTGCATTTCTAAAAGTTTTTAATAAGTTATGAAGGAAGATGAGAGAGAGAGAGAGAGAGAGAGAGAGAGAGAGAGAGAGAGAGAGAGAGTTTGGATCCTGAAAAAAGGCATTAGTTTCAGAGGCAGCATGGCAGAGTAGAAAGCCTCAGTTAGAAGTCAGATCTGGTGTCAGGAACACCATTAACTAACAGTGAAATCAGCCCAGTTTCCAGGGAACCAACCCCACTGGAGGAGCTGATGGAAGTGAGCAGTAGCCATAGAAATAGCCCAGAAAAGGTCCCTGTGAAATGAGCAGAGCTCTCCTCCCTCAGGCAACTCCATCATGGGGGAGATGGCTGCCAGCACCTCCCACACTGTCTCTTTCTCAGGAGAACAGAGCAAGAATCTTTGTATCACTTCTCTTCAGCTCAAATCTTTCCACACCTTATAGATTCCTACTTCAGAAACACTTGCTAAGGTCAGGGGAACACACTGCATTCCTGGCCCTGTACCTGTCTGACTCACACACCAGAAGGCTTGGGCAGGAACTGGCTTCACCTAGAAGCCCGTGAGCTGAGATAGGGGAAGGCAGGATGATCATTCTGGTAAGACTGACATAAAGAAGAAAAGTATGTACTAAATGGAAAGAAACGGCAACAAAACTGACCAATGCAGTGGTTTTGTAGGACCACAACCTGTCTATGCTTAGCTTCTCCTCTGTAAATTCTAAGAATGGTGGCTAAATATCATTAGTGAATGATTCTGAGCAATAAATAAAGCCACATGGTTAGAAATGGTTTACATCTGTATAATCTATGTAGCCTATGCTATAGAAAATACTTCTAATTTGCTATCTTTTAACTCAATGTCTATCACTTCACCTATAGAGATCTCTCTGGTTTCATTAAAATAGCCTGGTTAGTGAAGCAGTCCTTCATAAGGTATGGCATTTTATGATCCAAAGAATATAGAGAATAACCATTGTACATGTGATTTCTCCCATTAGGAATGAACCACTTATTTAAGACATACCAGCTAACATTGATAAATTAAGAAATAGAGGATGAAGTCCATTACTTAAAGTTATGAAGTATGTTTAACCAAAATTGATATTCAAGCTGACTTGAGATGAGAGGGAATAGAAGGAAGAAGTTAACTAAATTTCCATTTCTTTCATGGTAGCATATCAAATTATACTGAGTGGAGGTGACAAGTTAAGAAATAGAAGTATGTGCTTATTAGTAAGAGTAACAGGGCAACCTTTAGAAGAAATGAAAAATTAGTGTTAAAAATCAGACCCCTCTGGTGTGCAGGACCATGATTAGGCAGAGAGGACAATGATAGTTCATTTTTTAATTTTATATAACTTTATATTATCTCATTTAAATTAATTTTTCTAAGATTCATTTTCTAAGGTCCATCTTTTGGTTATCCATTTGAATTTCGCTGATACGTTTTGAAAATCACTCTGATTCTATGATGTAGGCACTCCTAACTTTTCTCTTAGACCTACCTTAGGTAATGGGAAGTTGTGCTCTGATTTTCATGTGATTCTAAGACTCAGTTAACTTCCTCCCTGATTACATCAGTGATCCACTAGTCATTCAACAGTGCATTGTTCAGTCTCCAGGTATTTTGCAGTTCTAGTTTATTTTCACTATGATGCAATAGATACAAGAATTTTTAAAAAATTGTATATGTTAAAACTTGCTTTATGGCTAAGAATATGGTCTATGTTGGGATGTATTTTCAACACATATCTGACATTTTAAATTGAGAAACACAACATTTGGTGCATGTATATTCATAATTGCTATATCTTCATGATGAATTGTTCCTTTTATTAGTATGCAGTAGTCTTTTTTTTTTTTACCTGTTTGACTCATTTTGGTTTGTTGTCTACTATATCGGATATCAGAGTAGACATCTGTCATAGTCATCCACATGCCGCTGGGATGAATCTCCAAACCATGCACGATTATGGGGAGGAAAATATTTATTGAACAGATCTAGGGGAATAAGTTAAGGAAAGGCTGGCCCCCTTTTATAGAAGCAAGCAGAGAGAGAGAGAGAGAGAGAGAGAGAGAGAGAGAGAGAGAGAGAGAGAGAGAGAGGCCCACCACCAGCACCAAGCACCAACTCCAAACTAACAAAAGGAACTCCAGGCTTGAGCTCAGACTGCTTTTTTGCACATGTATAGCTAAAATTCCAGACCCACACCAGAAATACCTTAGGGCTGCACCCTAGGATCTGGCCAAGGTGACACACTCCCTCTAGCCAGAACTGGCTGGAGACAATTTACAATTTTAATAAACCCTTAATTCTTTGGGGGGACATTTATTCAAAACTACTACAGTATCACAGTCTGCTTTGGCTTTCTTTTGTTTCATAATTTGACTTCCACCTTCTGATGATCAGTTTGTGGGTATCTTTGCCAATAAGGTGTTTTTCTTGGAGGCAACAAAAAGTTGGCTCTTATTTTTTCACCCATACAGTCCACATCTCCCTGTGCATGAGTTGAAACCATTCACACTTAGGGTTATTATTAAGAGATGTTTATTATTTCCTGGAATTTTATTGGTTGTCTGGTTGTTTGGATTTTTTTTTCTTTCTCTCCTAGTAGTATTGAGTTTGCTGTGTTAATTCTTTCCTAGCTCTCCTTTGTTTACTCTACTTATAAAATTTATTCCTACCTTTGTCCTCATGATTAAGACTTTCTTGTTCCTTTGTGTATAATGTATTGTTTCATGCTTTCTTGGCTTAGGGTTGTTGATGAGAGATTTGATTTTTTGTATGTGTGTGTGTTTGCCTTTGTAAGTGAATTGGTGCTTTTCCATTATGTTTTTATTTTTTATATCATATATATATGCATATATATATATATATATGTCTTGACTATAATATCTTGGTCATATCTATTTGGTGTTTTAAATGCCACTTGTATTTAGATGTACATTTCTTTTTTTAAATTTGGTTCTTTTTAAAAAATTTTTATTTATTGGAAAGCAGAGAGATAGATAGAGAGATAGAAGACAGAGAAAGAATGGGCATGCCAGGGCCTCTAGCCACTGCAAACAAACTCCCGATGCATGCACCACTTTGTACATCTGATTTTAAGTGAGTTCTGAAGAATCAAAAGAACCTCAACTGCTGAGCCATCTCTCCAGCCCTACATTTCTTCTCTACTGACCTTTTTCTCCATGTTGACTTTTCTCTCTGGGTCCTATATTGTACCTAGCTAATTATTTCTGTCTTCATTGAGGTCCTGGACAATTTTTACTCATAAACTCTTAATTGTTCATCTAACATGTTACTTCTATATCTTTGAATTCAATAGTTGAGAGCTATGTAGTCTTGCTCTCCCATTTTTCTTATGTTTCTGAAATATAATTTTCTTATTTGTGGCTTATATATTTATTCTGAATTTATTTGTCAATCTTTGATAGATAAGCCTACATTAATACAAATAACATCAAATTGGTAAGATATGAAAATGTTACGAATTTTCTGGTTCACTGTTCATGGTCTCACAAACACCAAGGATGATAAACATGAAGAGAAGACGAGAAGCAAAGTTTTCTTGAGAAGTGAAAATAAAAAGCTCTCTGTAGTAGGGATGCGTCCAGAACAGATTGTTGATCAGGGCTCTGAACTGAAAATTTTTTGTACTGAGGACAACCTGTCATTGACCCATAGGGAAATTAGATAATGAGTGGAGAATGAACTCTATTGGGTAAGCTTAAGTATATATAGAAGATTCTGGTTGTTTGATAGGTTGGGAAGCAGAAAACAAATTCACAAAGAGCATACCAGTGGGGAAAAAAGCCTGTCATAAGTGTCCACGGAGGGTAAACCAGAAAGTGAAAAGAACAAAAGGCTGGTGTTCACCTGATATCTTGATAAGTCAGGGCTTTTTGGATTTTAGTTCCTAAATTCTTTACTAGGGATTGTAGATAATTTTGTCCTTTCTGGGCCTATAATCCAACTGGCTGTCTAAAAATGAAACTAACTTGCTTCTACTCTCTATCAGAAATATAGTTAAAATAGATTAAAACTCACTAAGATATCACCAATAATCACAGAATGGAAAATAGCAAAAATAATGCAGCACGTGCTATGAAGTTATTAAGGTAAATGTGGAATAGAAAATGAATGAGCTAAAGGAAGGTATGATAAGCAGAAAAAATTACAGTGATTTAATGTTAAAGAAATTAAAAAGAAGAGTGGAAAATAATATTATCGAGGAAAAAGCAAAAGTATAAGATATCAGGAAAAATTAAAAATAGAGAAAAAGGCTTCCCAATGAGAAAATTCAAATATAAAGCTAAATAAATGTAAGAAGTGAAATAAGAAATTAAATCATGAGTTAAAACTCAGAGAAAGTCAAAGTGCTACTAAAGAGTTTTTCACATTTTATTTATTTATTTGCAAGGAGAGAGAGAGGGAGAGAGAGAGAGAGAGAAAGAGAGAATGAATATGGGTGTGCCAGGGTCTCTAGCTACTGTAAACAAACTCCAGATGCATGCATCACTTTGGTACATCTGGTTGTCAGGCACTGCAGGCAAGTGCCTTAACCACTGAACCATCTCTCCAGCCTTAAAAGAATTTTCTTCTTTTTTTAATAGTTATTTATTTGCAAGCAGAGAGAGAGAGAAAGAGAATGAGAGAGAGAATAGGCACATCAAGGCCTCCAGCCACTGCAAATGAACTCCAGATACATATGCCACTTAGTGTATATCTGGCTTTTACATGGGTAGTGGGAAATTAAACCGAGGTCATTAGGCTTTGCAGGCAAACACTTTAACTGCTGAGCCATCTCTACAGTCCCAAAGAGGTTTTTTTTAAAAGGAGAAATATGGAGCAAAAAGAAAAAAAAGGAGTAATGATCACATAATAATGAAAAACATGCATAAACAAAGTAAACATACTACTAAATGTATAGTAAAAAGAAAAAAGGGAAGAAAAGAGAAAAGAGAAAAAGGAAAAAGATGAGATATTGGATATCTGGGTCCTTGAAGCTGGAGACTTCAAGTTCTGTGCATTGATGATGGGGTCAGGGATTTGTCTATTTGTGGATTCTTGTCTTTTCCATGATTTATGCTGGTGCTGACCCTGTATTGGACACGTCTGATGTCCACCAGAGCTGTCTTCACTTAGCGTCACTGCTCTGAGTACCAGAAACCTCTGCTCCCTTCTCTGAGCTGGGCGGGTTGTCTCATCCTCTCAAGACTTCCCAGATCATACTTCCTGGAGTGAAGGATTTTCAGCTGGCATGGGGTGGGTGGGTCTCCAAAGTGAAGAGTGAGTGGGAAGCCACCACAGCACTGATATCTGACCAGATAAAGGGCCTGTCTTCAGACTTCCCCAATTATTAATCCCATGCTGCAGGGATGCACTTTGGAGTTCTACAGCAGGAATGAATACAAGTAGGAGACGCTAGAGGTTTACCCACCGCTGGCTTTGGGCTCAGGGAAATCAATCAGTGTCATCATCCATTGATGGTTATGCACTTCACTGCCTGACCCAAGTTTTCAGCTTCACACTGCCCCCCAGGGCTGCCTCTTACCTTGAGGCTGTCATTGGTTGAAATCCAACTCCACTTGGGGTTGTTGCAGGTTTTCAGGCCCCAGGGTGTCTGGCCACTGCCTTTCAGTCACATAGGGTGACATAGTGAGATTCCTCTCCACTACCTACCCAGCCCCCAGAGGACTCACCATCTCAACAAAACCCACAACTGGATTTCAGGATTTGAGGGCTATGGGCTGGTCCTGAGGTCTCTTTTTACCAGGGCCCCTGTGCTTACTTTTTGGATGAAACTTGTGCTGTTCCCACATGGTAATAGAACTGGGGCTGTGTGTGTCTTGACTTCTTTCAGGTGTGTTGCTGGTCTTTTTTCTTGGTATTCTCCAGAGGGTCTACCACTGTCTCTGTGCATGTCTGAAGCTCTTCCTTTTCCTCTCTTTGGAATAGTCTCTTCTAACCTGTATGGACTCTTCTCTTTCATGGGGACACACACTAATAGTGTCTAGCAGACCATCTTCGATGTGAGTGTTTGAATGTGCTTGAACGCTTTCAAGTACTCTTCAGATAATCAGCTATCAAAAGCAGAAACTATTGAAATAGTTTACTTGAGAACAATTGAGTGAAGCCCTTTCTATGGGCAAAACCACTATAAAAAGTGACAAATGATAAACCAAGGAAAGCATTTTTAATCCATCTATAGATAGATAAATGGTTTTTATAATGTACATGATGGCTTGTTAATTGCCTCACTATACCAACTTTAATAAATATGTTGCCTTGAGTAAGTCGCTTAACTTTTCTGTGTTTTGGCCGCCCTTTATAAAATAGGATTGGTAATAGAACTTGCCTGGATGAAGAGGGTGAAATATAAAACTCCTAGGCCAGGCCCTGGATCATAACATGTCATTGAAGGTTAACTTTTGTTATTACTCTCATCAACACAGACCAATACAAAGGTAAGCAGTATGGAAGAATGGGCAAAGGCTATCAGTAGACAGTAGGGGACAGAAAAGAAGAAACGTTAGGCTGGGGAGATGCTCAGTGAGTAAAGTGCTTGCCAGGCAAGCACGAGGATCTGAGTTCACAGCCCCAGCACGCAAGCAAAAGCTTAGCATGGTGGTACATGCCTGTCATTCCAGTGCTGGATGCCAGACAGAGACAGGAAGATCCCTAAGGCTTGCTGGCCAGATTGGTGAACTCTGGATTCAGAGAGAAGAGAAGGCTGAGAGGGATTGTAGAAGATATTGGACAACAATCTCATCCACACACATAGCCACACATATAGAAGCATGCTTACACACATACACATGCAAAAAACCAGCAATGGTTAGTAGCTTTATGAAGAAGAAAAACCACTAATAATAAAAGAAAATATTCAACCCACCCTCTCATATGATTGGGTTAACCAAGTAAATCTTTACATCTTTAGATCTCAAGAAGGAATCATCACACTTGGAAGTTGGGGGCTGGGAAATGAGAACCCACCTATGTTACTAGAGAAAGAGAAAAGTGATCAACTTTTTACAAAAGAATTTAGCAGTGCCTACAGAGATATTAAATGCTGAAACATTTCATCCAGCAATTGCACATCTAGAAAATTATCCTGAGAAGCAATTAAGGACAGGAAGTTGTAGGTAATGATTATGAGGTGTACATTAATGTTACCCTATTCAGTCATTTAAAACCTGATATAGAAAGATGTGTATTGATGTAAAAAAGAGATATATATTTATAAACAAATAATAAAACATAGGTTATATTTACACATATATTTGTTTTTATTGTAGTAATGTCTGTATTTAGTAACTGCTGCAAGGAAAATAACATATAATAACATCTAGGTTGATTACAAAATTATAGCCAATAACAAAGCAATTTTGATGCCAGTCTTGGGTAGATGATGAGACTTTGTCTCAAGTTCAAAAACAAAACAAAGTCTGGCCGAAATAGTTAGGAGAGTGTTAGACTGAAAAACAAAACAAAAATTCCAGACATCTATAGTGATGTAATTATGTCATATAATCTATTATTTTATAAGTTATGTTATAATATTATTTATAATCTATTTTATATAAGTTATATATTTTATATTATCCCTGTCTCATAGAATTATAAATATATAATTAATATTTTATGTTAGCTATATATAAATTAATATATATATCATGTAGGAAATGTATTCTACTTATGTATAAATATAGTTTATTATTTAAAGTGCCACATGGACTGTAGGGTAATTTTATCTTCTCCTGCTGGCTTGTATCTACGGAATAGAAACAGAATAAAATGCTGATGACGGACTCTGGCCAAAGGAACAGCATTACCACAGCAGACAATTTCCAATCTGCATGCTATGCAGAGTCGACAGAAAAAGCAATCTGAAAGACTAGAAAGAAGATATTGGGCATTTTGATCCATTTATCTGCAATACAAAATATTTCTAGTAGTGTACTGAAACATCTGTTAAAAAAAAAAGTCCAGTGCATAGCTGCCTCTAGGTTGTCTTAGTGAACTAAGTACTCATTAAACAAGCAGCTCTGGGTGGCAGCAAATACAGAGCAGATGCTATTATTCCCAGTAAAGCAAATGCTTACAAAGAGTTGAGGGTAGGCCACTAAAAGTGATGAAGAAGCTGAGCATCCATTTTCTCTTTTCAAATGAGAATGCTATGCTGGTTGGAAGTTGCTAGAAGATGTCTTTGCATGTGTGGGCACTTAGCATGAGTGACATTTTGAAAGACTACATTCCTTCCAGCCTGTACATCTTAAGGGGAGCTTACCATGAGAGCTCCTGGGATGCTGTGAACCCCCAAAACCATGGGAGTCGCATTACGATGAGTGTCGGTGCCATCGATTGGGTGGGCACAGTCACACATCCCTGCCCTCCCTGAAGTGGGCAAATTCTCTAACAAGATGCAATGTGTACAAGGAAAACGTCGCTCTAAATACTTTCTTAGAAAATAGCTGTGTTTCTGGACGTGGTGGTGTATGCCTTTAATCCCAGGGCTTGGAAGGCAGAGGCCTGACGACCGCCGTGGGTTCGAGACCAGCCTGAGACTACATAGTGAGTTCCAGGTCAGCCTGGGCTAGAGCAAGACCCTGCCTCGAAAAACAAAAACAAAACAAAACAAAAACTAGCTGTGTGGAGGTCCCTTATAAAGATAGGTCCCTAAAGAAATTCCACTCTCTAAGTGACATCTTCTCCAGAAGACAGCAAGCTCCTTGAAGATGGTTGCTCTCTCTCCACTCCCATGACACAAGCACATTGTAATTTCTCCAATAATTACTGAAGGAGTCAATTAGAGTATCTCTTCAGATGCAGCCGGAGTCATTGTGTTAATCCTTTCATTAAAACCCTTTCCAGAGGATGCATGTTTAATATTCTTAATGTTGCGTCTTCCACTTATTTGAAAAGCTCTGTTAGCTATCCTCAAAATCTCTACTCCCCCAATTTGCCCCAATCTGAAAACACAGAGCTGATGAGATGAGTCAAGCGAAATGACTATCACCATCAGAAAATATATCTTTCTTGAATTTCTCCTGTCTTAACACATCTTTCTGATACTTTATGTTAATATTTGCCTTGGAAACTGAGGCGTGCCCCCACACTCATTTGTTTTGAAGCGACTCATGTGTTAAATCATTAAAAGAAAAATAAATTTGGGTCCTTTTTGCTTAAGAACTCCTTGTCCAGTTAATTGCATGCTAATTGCATCGCTTAGACACTAGGTGGCGTCACATGGCAGGAATGGAAAGCCATCTGGGCTCTTTGCAAAGGCGGGACCACTGTGTTCCCCTGACCCCCTTGGTGAGGAAGACCCCCACCTCAGCCTGCTGCTGCTGGCTTGTTGAGTGTTGTTTCCTACCATCCCTGTTTCCTTGTTTGGCCTAGGACCCTGCCATCTATTGACCTTGGTTCTTAATGTCCCCTTCAGACTAGTAGGGCTTGTCTGTGACTGGCTCTGTCTGTCCCTTGCTTTGCTCATGTCTATTCATATGTCTAGCAAAAATAAACATTAATATATAAACAATATCCCTATAAATGGTTTCTTATCTCTATTCCTTTTTATTTTAATTTATTGGTATATAAATCAGATGTAAGTGACAGAAAGTCAATTCAAATTACCTTAAGCAAAGGGATTTTCTGGCCTATTTAACAGAGGTTGAGCTGACAGGGGGCATGTCAGGTACAGGAATTCCAATATGGCTATGTCTTTCCTCTCATGGAGTGGATTCCCTAGGTAGGAGCCTCATTCTTTCCTCACATAGGCAGATGGCTGATTGTGAAGCAGGAGAGGGTAATCAATGGCATCTCTGGGCTTATATATATTTTTAGCTCAAGATAACAGTTGATTTTCCCAGTATCTGTGTACCAGTCACAAAGTCTGATTGGCTCTGCTTCTATCACAAGACCACCTGGTTAACCACTTGGTGGGCCAAGGGAATTGCTGAGAGGTCAGATCTGAATTATAGCCTCACCCCTGTGGCCAGTGGCATGGAGTCTGTTACCAGAAGAAAGCAGTTGACAGGCAAGCGGCAACAGGCAGCCCCTAAAAACTGCTGCTATATTTCAGCACAAAGGAAGGCAGAGCACATGGTGGCTGAAATGAAGCAGACAGGTCCTACTCCACTGTAAATCTGAAGAGATGAATTATCTATAGAGACAATCCTTCTTTTCTGCATGGAGCATGGAAGAATAAAAAACAAAAAGAAACCCCTCAGGTGTGAGAGAGAAGAGAGAAATCAGAGTAGCAACAGAAAGCTGCCAACATGCCACGTGACTGTGACCCTGGAACCCCATTCCTCTGTGGAAGTCAGAGCCCCTTCTTCAGTTTGGATAAGCTCTGTGTTTTTTAAGTGCTCAGTCAGTCTCCTACGCTCACAGGCTGTAGGAGTGCTGTGGAAACTTACCATCTCTCTGGAATTCATGGAATCAAACTCCTGATACAGGAAATGCAAGCCAATGCATAACATAAAAAGTGTTGAGGACAATTGAAAACAGTGGTCCCACCCACATTCCCCTCAGGAACTAACTGTGAATTCACCACAACTCCTCCCAAGTGATGTTTTCACACCCAGGCACATGGAAATCCCACAGGAAAAAGCAAACAATCCTTCCTGAAAATGAACTCACATGAGAAAAGGAAATAGGTCTACAGGAAGGTTTGCCTGGTGATGCCCGCCGGCCCCACAGGACTAAACCACCAAACCACACAGCACCAGAGCAGAGAAGATGATCAAATGGGCAAATCAGAATGACTAAGGAGGAAAATAGAGGCACAGAAACAATTAGGAAGGAACTGTGTGATGCAAAGAGACAGAGCTTTTCAAAACAAAGCATGCAAATATTGACATTTTAAACGCTAAATGGATGACATAAATGTTATATTAGGAACCAACTGGCAAACAGAAGGTGAAGTTGACAAATGACTTGGAATAAACATGGCACGTGGGTAATAGCAAGAAAAAAACTCCAGAATGCAGCAATAAAAGATTTTCAAAGGATAAATGAATAAGGATTGGTATGAGACAGTCTCTAGAGATGGCTAACCATCATTTTCCATAGTTAAAGCATACACTGAAATATTGCATAATAATCCAAAGCTGGATAAGTGAAAAATGAACCCACATTTAAACACACTGTAGTTTTCAGTTGGTGGTGCATGTGTGTCTTTGATCAGATGCCAAGTCATTAATTAGACAGCACCAGACTATAAAGTGGCTGAGGTGCTACCAATGGGACCCAGCAGGAAAATGTGTGCAAAGTGTTTGAGGAAATACAGCAAAGAGAGAGATTGATTGAAGTGTAATGAAATGGGTGGTCAGACGATGCCCAGATCACCTTGAACATGCCGGATCCTGTCCGAAATGGAAGACCAGTGAAGTCCAAATGGAAATCTTAAGTAAGATCTGTTTACTAGCATGAAGGATTTAGAGTTTGCATGAGAACAGTTTTCTCCTCATGGACGGACGAAGTAGCAAGAGAGGGAAAGGAGTGCTCTCGAGGTCTGGTGGGAAGTAACTAGAAACCTGCTTCCTCAATTCAACAAAAATATCCTTTAAAAATAGGAGTAAGGTATATTTTCAAATATGCAGCTTACCACACAACCATCATCAATGATTGGTTTTCTTAAGAATAGAATTAAGAGGAAATCAACTAACTCAGAAAGTGAAGAGTAAAGCATGTTAAACGAAGAATCTGGTTGCAGCATTCATAGATGTAATGATGTGACGAGTGGGGAGGACACAATGCAGGAGAACAAATGACTCCATAATGCACTCCAAGAGACAACAGCATCACGCGCCATGGAGGGAGACACCACAAAAGACCTATGGACTAAAACAATTCAAGTCTCACTTAAGTTGACTTCTTTATCAAAATGGTATGTAAAAGTCAGGAAACAGGTCATGTATTTGCCATTCCTGATAGAGGCCAGAGAGATGGCTCAATGGATAAGAGGACTTGCCACTTAGGCATGAGGGCCTTCAGAGCCAAACACTGCTAAATTTGACTCCCCAGAAGCAGTCTAAAAAGCTGAGAATGACCACAAACATCTGTAACCTCAGTCTGTGGGGGATGGAGACCGGAGAATCAATGAAACTTGCCTGTCAGTAGTAGCTCCAGGTGGAGAGAGAGAGACACCCCATCTGATGCTCTCTTCTGGCCTCTGTGTGCATGCGTGTGGGAAGCATCTTCACACACACGTGCATGTACGCACATCAAAGATCTCACACACCAGACAATACTGTAACACACACACAGAGGCTGAAGCTCATGGGTGACTTCTATGATGCTGCAGTTACTCTTTAATCATTTCCAGTTGTGAGAGGCACCTTTTGCTGAGAAGTTAGGTCTGCCAGATAGCAGACTCTGATTCATTTCATCCTGCTTGAAGTTTTGTGCACATGAGGCAGAGGTAAGACCAGGTGCTTCTAATACCCAAAAGAAAGTACTGCTTTGGTGTGATATGGGTTGCTGATAATTAATATTTGTAAGATATATATATATATATATATATATATATATATATATATATATATCGAGAGAGAGAGAGAGAGAGAGAGAGAGAGAGTTTTGGAATTTTCCCTTTCGCCTCCTCTTATTCCAAGTTTTTGTCCTCTAATGCCAAAGAATTGCACACAGGGACAGAATTAAATTTTAATTATATATTTATTTTAATTTAATAAATTAGGAAAAGGGGAGTTGGATGGGGAAATCTCCCAGTCACCATGTGGGAAGTTATAGAGTTCTTTAGCTATCAGTGTGGGGAGAACACATGTCAGAGAGTTAACAAAACTTACAGTATTTAGTTTAATAAACAGCCCAAGAAAAGATAATAGGAAGCTCCCTTTATGAGAAAGAGAGATTTATGAGAGAAAAAGTCTGGAGCCTGCCCCCCCCACCTCAGCCATCAGCTGGGGTAGGGGTATAGGCCTTACCTCACTGAGGCCTGGGTCAGCAGTCTTTTTACTTCATTGCCATGTGGGGGAAGAGGGCCACTTCCTCTAGGGAAGAGAATTTAAGTTCTTCCCAGGTGAGCCAGAGAGATAGCTGATTGGTTTATATTTGACCAATCAGTTTTAGCACCTAGGTTGTAGCTCTAACTAAACACCTCCCCCTCAAGGGGAGGGGGGCTGCCTCTGCAGAGAGGTCTGACCGTCACAGTTGGTCAAAATATCCACATGCTTGTATGATCAGTTTAGGAAACTGAAAGGCAGTCAGCATATCCTTCATTAATTTACCGCAGGAAGTCACTGTCCTTGGGATTTCAAGGGCCCAAAGATCACAGGATAAAATAGCATTTCCTGCAGTAGGTCTGCATATGAAGGTAAATAATGCAGAGGTGTGTATGGTACCCATGGGGAAGGAAAGAAGGGGTGGGTGGGTATGCCCTGTGGTAGTTTGCATCCTTCAAAGCTGTGGTTTCCCAATGGGGTTTGAAATTTTAAAGTGTTTGGTACCAGCCCTTAAAACCATAGCATCATTTAGGATCACTGGAAACTACTCAGAAGTTTAGTCCAATAAATAAATTTGGTCTTTTCTCTATAATACAATGACTAATATTCTTCTACATCCCTCTGTGATCAGCCAGGAAGATTGTAATGTGTCCCCCTTGTCACACTCTCTGACCAGTGTCATTCATGTGTAGGATGCTGCCCAGGTGGTATTTCATATCTGGTATCAGGTTGTGTATGAGAAGAATGAAAGATGACTTTTTCATAGTGTGAGGTGAGAGTTCAAAGGCTGATAAGCTAGCTTCTTGGTGACAGTGTGATAGAAAACATGGAATGCTGAGCTTGGGGTAGAATGTCACAAACTTACTCTCTGTGGGGAGGTAAGGTGTACATCTCAGCAGCAACAAGACCAGAACAAATCTCTACTAATATTTCAGGAGCTCTGGATTAAGACTTCTGTATTCCATGGTATATTTTCTTTCCAACACTCTTACTGGCTTCTCGCTCTGCATAACCAGGAAAACATCTTTTACTTAATGTGATTGATTCGGAATCCTTTTCTAAGAAAAAAAAAACTTGCAGAGAACAAGAGGCCAAATCAATATGCAGAGATAATTTTGCCCAAATTAAAAGCTCTATCCACTGGACAGCATAATCTGTTCATATTACTTGGGCTTTGTAATGAATTTACATGGCAGGCTCATGGCAGGCTTTATGTGGGCTCTGCCTCACTGGGCCATGTGATGCAGAGGGAAGCTGATTAAAACTTTGGGAAAGAGCAGCTGTTCCACAATTGTGGGTGAACTCGGGGCCCATTTTTCAGAGCCTGAGTGCAAAGCCTGACACCCTCGCCAACTATTGGATGATAAATGAACTGTCTCCGAATGCCCAACTCCTGCGCTAATAGCTTTAAAATATCAGTTGTTTATGAGAAAGAAGTTGGAAGCTCTTATCAATTTTCCTGTCTCAGGGGTCCTCAGATCCATCATTTTGTTCGTCTTCAGAATGGCAGGCAGTGTTGAAAGGAGAAGGAAGAAATACTGTCACCAAGAAGATGTTCCCCAGGGGCTAACTACAAGCTTCCCATTTCTGAAGATAGTGGAATAAATTCCAGTAAATTCTCACGTGAGATGAGACATGAAATCCAGACCAGGCTTTTGTTGCCCTTATGCTGCAGCAGCAGCATCCCAATGAAGCTGCATGTGATTTTCAAATGAACCCCATGTCTCCATGACGATATGACATATGAACCTCAGCTTCCACGGCTTCCGCCAAAGGGCTTAGGTTCCAAATGGCAGTTAAACAGTTCAATTTGGCCTAGTGCTTTTGTTGAGAGTCAAGTTGGAGAGCCTTACTTTAAATCCTCACCCCAACACATTTGATGGTCTGTCCATTTTCACCTTTATCCTCACTCCTGTCCTCGCCTGTGAACTTTGCTTTCCAGTGGAATCGAGGTTTATGTGAAAGGAGACTGTGGAGAGTACAAGACATTGTTTATCCTCATGGCTGCTTGTTTCTCTCCATTAGCATGTTCATAAGACAAAGTTATGACAATAAAAAAATCGATGTGTGTGCACAGTACGTTTTGATTGATCATTCTGATGCAAGTTTTGGTGGAAAATGTCCATCCTGGAACAAAGCCTGGATGGAGACAGAGTGTCCCTCTTCTTCAGGGAGCAGAAGAGGACAGCTGAGCCTTCCTTCTCGTTCACACCATGCAGAAGCCAGTCAAGTCCGTGTCCTCATTTACTAAGATGGCAGCTTTAGTGAGCCTTGCTAAGAAAACAAAGCCTGTTTAGAAGCGAGATTTCACCGAAGCTACAGATTATATAAACAAATAAGATCAACTTTAGGGGAAAAACTATAGAAAAAGCCCAAAACATGTAGAATTACCTACTAATATGGATATAAAGTTAAAATCCTTATAAAATGGGAGAGAGTTGAAATTTTAAAAAGTAAAATCATAGAAATTTAAACTGTGAAAACTATAATGGACTCATAACTATTATAAAACTATGAAAGCTATTAGAAAACTATAAATATTAGAGAACTCAGAAACCTATCTGGTCAGATGATTGACACGCAAAAATTAACAACCTTCTTAGATTTCACAACTATTAATATTAAAAATGTATGGATAAAAATTATCATAATCACAATAGACTTTATGAATATGAAATAATTTAAAGGAGACTTAAAATGAAATGTATAACGATTCTAAAAAGAAAATGTTAGGAGCTGGAAGGATGGCTCAGTGGCAAAAGGCAATTGCTTGTGAAGCTTGCTGGTCCGGGTTCAATTCCCCATCACCCATGTAAACCTAGATGCAAAGTGGCACCTGCATCTGCGATCCCAGTGCACATACACAGATAAATCATTGTTTTAAAAATGAAAACTTGAAATTTTGGTAAAGGGTAAAATACTCTCAAAATTGAAGAGTTATACAATGAAACAGGATGAGAGATGAGTTCTGTGGTCAGTGATTCCCCCCCCCAAGTAATTTATATATATACAGAGTAATCTCACTTCTCAAATTCCAGTAAATTTAGAGTGCCATTCCAAATTCTTGTGCAGTCTGTCTAAGATGCCAGAGTAATCTATATCCACTATACTGGACTTGACCAGAGCAAACAAACAAACAAAAAAAAGCTGAAAACGAAAATAGAAAAATTCCATAGCACTTACAGTGAGTCATACTCCTAACTATGAACTATGAAATATTTAAGTATGAACTACTGTTGCCGATTGTGGGTGGAATCTTAGACAAGAGACGGAGGCATGCTGGGCCCAGTCAGCGCCTCTCAGCCCTGACAGCATCACTCCATGGTGGAAGTGGGGTTAAGATTAGCCAGGGGAGAAGAGGAAACAGTTTCTTCCCTTCAAAAGGGTGGAGAAGCAGTCCACCTGCTGACCACATTCTAGCTTCCTGGCCAAGAGCACTGGAGGAGGCTCTTTGCATAGAAGTGGGGCAGCATTTTCCAAATCAAAACATAATTCATCTGCAATGTGTGGATCCTTCCTCCACACACCACCTCAGCACAAACGTTACAGATGACAAAATATGAATCCCTAAAGGAAAGACAATAAACATGTGGTGACAGATTTTTAAGACAGGCTGTGACAGTCTTAACACAAAGCTCCCAATTTCCTTGGCACTCCCTGTGCAGAAGGAGCTCTGTGCCCCCTCCTAGGCTCCTCTTTCTTTTAGAGGAAGGCATGCAATGACAATTTCCAGGTTGTCATGGTTTGATCCAGGTGTCCCCCACAAACAAATGAATGTGTTCTGATTGACTGATCCTCAGCTGATGGCAGTTTGGGTTTCACAACCTCAATGGAGCTGTGTTGTTAGGGGTCGGCTTATGGGGTTATAAGCCAGCTTCCCCCAGCCAGTGTTTGGCACACCTTCCTGCCGCTGTTTGCAATGCTGTGGCGGAGGTGATGTCCACCCTTCTGCTCATGCCATCGTTTTCCCTGCCAGGATGGAGTCTCCCCTTGAGTCTGTAAGCCCAATGGATATTCCCAATGGATATAAAAAGCTGCTTTTGCTTGGGTTCTTTCTGTGCAGCGACTATTCTGACTACAACACAGGTCCAGGCCTTCAGACACCTGCAGCTGTCACCTCCTGTCATTTGGAGACCCAAGCACCTTGCTGTGAGAAAGTTGAAGTGCTCTGTGGAGAGTTGCACCAAACAAGAGTGATAGAGACTTGCCAGAGGCGACTCCATATATGCTACCCGGCTGGTACCATTTTGAACAGATATGATCTAAGCCCACCAAGCTCTGTCCATTGGCAGAAGTGGGAATGAAATATGTGAACCAGATAATGCCTTGGCTGTTTACGTCACTAAATTGTGGGCTGCTTTGCTGAGCAACTTATATAACTCTAACAAAACTCAAACTTCTGCCAGACTATTTCACCGCTTTCTTTTTTTCTTTAAGTTATTGATTTTTTTAATATAAAAAGGTTGCCCACATCGGCCCCCTCTCCCCAATTCTGCTGAGGCTCTTGGTGGGGTTATTGGTATTCATTGTGGAGACCAAGAGACTCAGTCTCTTCAGGGATGGGGGAAACATGTTTTCTCAGGCTCTTCCCACCTACCCTGAGGGTCTTACAATCTTCCCTGCATGATTCTTTAGTAAGCAGCCATGTTTTAAAAAGATAAGTACTATAATTTGAATATCCCTTGAATTTCCTGTGTTGCAACCTAATCCCCAATGCAACAATGTGGAGAGATGAGACCTTTAAGAAAGGTCATAGGTCTTTGCTCTCATAAATGCATTAATGCCACTAACCCAGAGAGGGTTAATTATCATGGTAAAAAGAATGAGTTTGGTGAACAGAAGACGGGGTGGGGAGAGTATAAGAGCCATGGTGGGGAGAATATCCAGAGACATCGGCCCCCTCAACAACAATACAACACACAAAGGGGAGGGGGAACTGGCTGCCTCTTGTACAATTCCTAACCCCTTACTTCATGGACTGATCCAGTGTCCCCAAGAAGGAGGATCCCCAGTGGATTGGGGACAGTACCATCATAGGATTTGTTCATACAATGTATTATTGGATAATAAAGATATCAATACAAAAGAATGAGTTTGCTCTCTCTCTCTCTATCTCCCTCCCTCCCTCCCTCCCTCCCTCCATCTTCCTTCCTCCCTCCCTCCCTCCTTCCCTATATCTTTGCAATGGCATGATGCAAAATGAAAGTCCTCACTAGGTATGAATATCTTGCTACTGGACTTCTCAGCCTCCAGGTCTGTAGGAAATAACTGAATATCTGTTTTCAAAAGGCCGGGAGTAGTGCATGGTCTCCGAACTATATGACACATTGTTTAGATGATGGAGCAAATTTAAGCCAAGGAGTTTACAACTGCAAAATTCTTCAAAATGTTACATAAAAAGTTTTCAATTCCTGTAAAGTGTGTATGCAGAGACAATCTATCTTACTCTCCTTCCCTCCCTTCCTTTATTTCTCCCTCTCTTCTTCTTCTAGCACCCTTTTAATCTCAGCACAGGGGAGGCAAAGGTAGGAGGATCGCCTTGAGTGAGGCCATCTTGAAACTACATAGTGAATTCCAGGTCAGCCTGGGCTACAGCAAGACCCTACCTCCAAAAAAAAAAATTGTTCATAGAAGAGGTTTCAGATTTCATAAAAGAGATGGAGTAATTAAGAGATATTAAAAGGGTACTGTTGATGCTTGGGAGAAAAAGTAGACAGATAAGTAAGACCATGGCAGAGAAAAAAGATGCTTTAAAGCAACAAAAATGGAATGAACCCTGAAAACATTGAGAGAGGCATCAGAGATGGACTTTAGGACCAACACAAGCCAAAGTAGAAAAGAACCAAGATATGACAATGACTAAGACATGACAGAAATAGACAGCACGCAATTGGATGGTAGGGTAGAAGACAGGACACAGAAATATTTGAAGACTTGGTCATATGCTATTCTTCTGAATGGGGTAAAAAAAAATGAACAAAAGATTTAAAGGACCCCCTTGATTCCACTTGGTTCCAGGAAGTTTCATTTGGATAAAGACAATGAAAAATGCAGCAATATTGGTGGTGAAGTACAGGGCACCTGAGCATCAATCCAAGTCAGTATAGAAGCAGAAATAATCAGCTGAACCTTTGACTTGTCCACAGTGACACGCAATTTCCAAAGATGGAAAAGTAGCACATTTTCACGTCTGTGGGAGAGAGCGTGAAACCTGAGCCAGCTTGTCTTTCCTATACAGGCCTCAGGTGCAGTGTTTTTATACATAGTGCAGGGCCATGGCTTTTCTTTTATGAGAAAAAGTTAAATGCCTACTTCATCTCATTCCTGAAAATAAATTATATCAAGATTGAAGAGTGAACTGTTAAGAAAAAGAACATGCTGGGAAATATTTTTTATAATTTCTGAATGTTAAAGATCTTCCTAAATAAGATTAAAATGCAAGAAACAATGAAGAGAATTAGGTGATATAACTGCACATGACATTTAAAAGATGAATAACGGTGCATATACAAAATAAATATCTAAAAGAAAATACTTATAGTATCTTTGACGATTCAGATATCTTAAATACACAATGATTGCCTGCTAATCAATATGAAGAGCTAATACAATTAAAGTTGCATAAACTGGGGTGTGGTGGTACATGCTTTGATCTCAGCACTCAGGAGGCAGAGGTCAGAGGAGCACCATGAGTTCAAGGCCACCCTAAGACTACATTGTGAATTCCAGATCAGCCTGGCCTAGAGCAAGACTGTACCTCAAAAAACAAACAAACAAAAAAGTTACATAAAATATGGACTGTGTGTATATTCAGATAGATAAATTTCTCTATATATTTATAGTCAGTGTTGACAAAAATGAGGAAAATTTGATACTGTGCTTTTTGTAAGTACTGACTTTTTTTTTTACTAGAAAGTTTGTATGAACAAATCATGTGTTGGTAACACAGTTTCCCTCCTCCCTGGCCCATTCCACTGAGGTCCCTCCACTGTGGGATTACTGGTATGCACCATGGGGTTGTGGACCATGACTTGTGCCAGCAACATTCAGTCATTGTAATGGGGGTGTGTGACAGAATACCTCTGGATATTCCTGCCCACCTTGGCTCTTACAATCTTTCTGCCACTTCTACAATATTCCCTGGGCCATGGTGAGTGTGTTTTAAGTCTGCTTTAGTGTTGAGCTCTTAGCTGCTTCTGGATTTCTGCTTTAGTATGTTGTGAGTATCCTCAGTGTCTGTCTCCAACACCCTGGCACAGGTTGTCAGGCTCACTGTGGAAGCAGTACTCTTGCTCATCTTGCCAATTCCTGTGGTCTCACCTGGGCCCCAGCTGATGTGTGAGGGGTGATTCATCTTCTGCCAGGGAGCTAGCCATCATTTCCGGTCTTGTTGGTAGAATTAGGTTGTCCTTGGTTCTCACTGTCTTCTGAAAAGATAAGAACAGATTCTTCAAAGGAGATCAGCATAGGTTAAATGGGATGAGAATTGTTTGTTTGGAGAGATTATGACAGGTGCATCCTCTCTTTACATAAGGTTAGTGGAAGCTTCTCCTTGGGGTCCAGATTCTTGGTCTCCATAGGAGTTTGGCTTGGATCCCAGTTCCAGCTATGGGTTCTTTGTCTCTGAGCAGATCTTTTAGCCAATCAAAGAACCCTTGGTTACCCACCTAGGTTAGGTGCCACTATTGCACAGGTAAGTACATCTTATCCTGCTGGTTGCTGTGGTATAGCAGTGTCCCCTGCTTTCACCCAACATTGTTTGTTGGCCATTTTCCCTAGCAGCTCACATAAGCGCTTTTTAGCACTATATGGGCTAACCACCTGGGGACTAGCTTTCTTTCAGGTTCCAGCAGGATTTCTTAGTGTCATTTGTAGGCAGCATTTTGCTCTTTATACCTCAGCAGTAGGGTCTTGTCTTTTGTCTGGGTGATTAATCACGTGCAATGACAGAAAGCTGTCTTGTTTGGGGAACCAGGTAGGTCACTCCAATCAACAGCTCAATGTGGGTGGTAACCAATCAATGGCACTTGGAGTTTCAAGCCTGAGCCAAGTGTTTTAAGGTTAGGCTTCATTCCATCTTCTTCAGGGCCCTGATTACCAGATAATATCCCCATATTCATTTGGAGGTTTATATCTTGTAGCTTACTATACAAGAGTAATAATTCAATGGCACTAATTCATTTTAGATTCAGTTTTGTGTATAGCTCTCCCCTCACCCCCTGTCATCCTATTCCCCCCACCAAAACACTTCCATCCCTATTATCTTTCCCTCGAGTTGCATGTCAAGTATGTTTGCAATTCAAGCTGTTCCTGGTTAGAAGCTGCAGATGAGGGAGAAAACACAGCATTTATCTTTCTGTGCTTGTGTGAGTTCACTGAGTCTGATCTGTTCCAGGTCCATCTATTTTCCTCCAAATTTCATAATTTAATTTTTTCTTACTACTGAGTAGAATTTCATTGTGTACATGTATTGCAACTTTGATATCCGTTCGTCCAGCGATAGGCACCTGGGTTGATTCCAATTCTTAGCTATTGTGAATTGAGCAGCTATAAACATGGTTTTGCAAATATCTCTGTGTTGAAGAGAGGAGCCTTTAAGTAGACACCCAGTAGAGAGATAGCTGGCTGACCAAAATTTTAAATGTACCAGTAAAGCTATTTCTAAAAATCTACTTCAAGAAGTATTTGCTTTTATCAAGAGATTGCTATACATTGCAAACTTATAATAACAACAAAAAATATAAACAGCCAAAATGTTTTTTTGCTAGAGAAGGGATTAAATATATTGTGCTGCACATAAGCTATGAAGAACTCCAGAGACTTTAAAAAGTATAAGGAACGAAAAAAAATCTCTGAAACATTTCAAGTTACAAACTAAAATTTCTGAAAAATGCACATTGCACAATAGCATTTATACAAAAACTATATTGGCATATAAATGCAAATAAATGTTAACAGAATGGCTTTTGGCACTTTGCTCTTTACACTTTTAGATCACCTTAATCTTTAATGCAGAGAATATTACTGTTTTACTTCTATCATAAAATTGATTTAAATAATGAATTCATTTTAATGGGAATGAAAGTATCTCCTCTGCTTGCCTAATAGAAGTTTTAAGTTGCACTTAATGCTGTATCCTGATCACCTCAGCTGGCTTAATAGTCGGCCCTCTTTTGTTAGTAGTGCTCAGTCTACTAATGAATGGATGAATAGGTACTTAATGAGGATCCAGTGGCAGGTGCCTATAAAAGGTCTGTACAAGCATAAGGTGTTTATGTGACATAAAACCTGATTTTAAATAAGAGCAAAACCCCAGGAACGATGCATGCAGCAGTTGATTGAAATTTGAGCAGATCATTGGCCAACCAACCAGTTGTTTGAATGATTAGCTGGGAATTTAATCACCTGTTCTGGAAGAGAATTGGCCTTTCCAGTCCCATCACAGCCCAACTCTGATCAGAGCTGTGTTCAGGTTTGTGAACACATTTACATCAGTATCCCAAAACATGAAAACTGCTTATCAAGACATCCAAATTTAAGACGCATTATCCAATTTCCTAACCAGATAAAAATGTTCATGAGGTATTAAATGTATGTAACATGAACTTGTCTCAGAAAAATATTTTTATAACAAATCAAAATTTATAGCTAGAGATGACAGATCCAAGTTCTTTGTCAGCTCATTTAGATGTGTGATGGTCTAGAAGGGAAGACAGTAAGAAGTGAGACCAGGGCCTAACAAAGACAAATGTCTTCCCCAAAATAGCTAGTTTGCAACCCCTGGGCTAATGATACAACCCACTGCTTTCATGAGCATCTTTTCATGGTCATCCATGTCCAAGGCCACTTTCATTCCCACCTCCTGTTGTGTTCCTTCTATTTTATCAGCTGGGAGTTCCTTCAAATTATTTGTTTGTTTTTGAGACAGCATCTCACGTAGCCCAGGCTGGCCTGGAGCTCACTAATCCAAACTTATCCTTGGACTCTTAACTCTCCTGCCTCTACCTCCTGCATGCTGGAATTATAGACATGTACCATCCCACAAGCCCCTTTCCGCCATGTCTCTGTTCTGCACACAGACGTCACTTTATAAAATTGAGGTTGCCTCCATTCTCTTTGACTAACTCTACGGGAACTTGCCAGCCATGGATTCCCATTTCTAACCTCCAAAAGGCTTACTTGGAATCAGACTGTCACAGTGAGAGAGTTAGAGATCAGCCGATCCAGCCAAGGAAGGACTGACTTCCACTGTGCTCACATGAGTGGCTCACCCAGATTCCCTGACCTCCAGGGATGGAGCAGGAAGTTCTTTCTTCCACCTGTCTCTGCCTCTGTCCCCCATATCTTCAAACCCTGACCTGGGATGTCATCTAGCTAGCAGTCAGTCTGTGTTTTGCTGGAACTGTCAATATTGACTGAAGAAAATTTGAAGTTGTTGCCTAAATGTAAAATCAAGCTAATTAGCATCAGAATCCAGAATTCTGGCTTCTTTTGAGCACACTAGGAGTGCAATTGTCACAGGTGCATTTCCCCTGACAGCAATCTGCTGGTTTTAAGCCAAGGTCGCCTCTCCCCTTTACCCAGGCAGAGCACCCCAATGCCTCCAAGTGGAGTCCAGGGGTCTTGTGTCAAGGCCTATTGGGATTTCCCCGTGACTGTTTGTGAGAGAGGAGTTAAGATAAGTATTTTTTCTTTTTCTTTTCTTTTCTTTTCTTTTCTTTCTTTCTTTCTTTCTTTCTTTTCCTTCTTCTTTTCTTGATGGGGGGGTTTTTCAAGATAGGGTCTTACTCTAGCCTAAGCTGGAATTCACTATGTAGTCTCAGGGTGGCCTTGAATTTACAACAACCCTCCTACCTTAGCCTCCTAAATGCTGGGATTAAAAGGCATGAGCCCTCATGCCCTTTCCATTTTGTGTGTGTGTGTGTGTGTGTGTGTGTGTGTGTTTATGAGAGCATTGAGCACCCTATGGTCAGCCAGAGGACAACTTTATGGGTAGGGCCTTTCCACCTCATTTGAGGCAGGGTTTCCGGATTGGGAATCCCACCATAGTGAGGTTCTTTGCTGAGCTTGCCGTGGGCTTCTGGGAAATTTTCCCATCTCTGCCTCCCATCTAGCCATCAGTATGCACATGCTAGAGTCACAGAGGTCCACCCAAGGCTTCTGGCTTTTTATGTGGGTCTTGTGATTGAACTTGGGCACTCTAGCTTGAATGACAAGTGCTTTATCCACTAAACTATCTCCCCGGCCCAAGGCAGTATTTCCCACTTGTGTCTGTCACAGGAGAAGAACCAAAGTGTGCTTGTCTTCATGTGCCCTTCCAACCATGTTGCAACCTAGTTTGTCACCTTGAGTGTGGAGCAAGAAAGTCATCTCTTTGACAGGAATCTCCTTCGGATAGTAAAAGCTTTCTCTCCTGCAAGCCCACCTCTGCGCTTCAAGGCAGATCCACTCCACTCACCATCCTGCGGCTTCTCTGCTCAAAACTGTATTACAGTGTTTGAGCCAAATGCAGGGATTAGTTTTAATCCCCATGAAATTTTGTGTGGATTTATGCAAGGTGCTTGGCCTCTCATCAGAAACTTGTGGATTAAATCAGAGAACTTGGAATTAGATGTAGGCGAAATTAAGTGATTGTGTATTGATGAGTGCAGCAATTAAAAACCCAGTATTTTTAGTAGCATGACAGTGAGTTCTAGTTAGAAATGTTTGTGTTTAATATTTTTATTAATGGCTGAGATCATGGGAAACTCTGAAAGCCTGAAAGATTTGCAATTTGATATGAATCTGAGATGTTTAGCAAAACTAGAGAAAAAAAATCCATCAAGGTTTCCAAGACAATATTAGGCTGAAGACATAGAGAAGCCCATGTATTAAAGGTCAATTTGACATAACCAGTCTCTGAATTCTTAATTAACATATCAATGTCCTGGTATGTTTTTTCAGGCTATTAAGTGATAAAGATTCTTTTTGCAAGGTCTATGATGTTTAGAACATACATTGGACTATGGACTCAATTTTTAATTTGTTCAAATGAGCAAATTTAAAAATGAGCTTGTAAATCCGAATTCTATTTTCCCCTTGAGGTTTTTTTTTTCACATAATAAACTCAACCCAGGGCCTGAGGATTCAGCTCTTGCTGTTTTCCTTCCTTGAACTACAATATCAATAATTTAGGCTATTACCTTTAAAAAATATCTCAGCTAACAGTTGGGGAAGAAAGCTTCTATAACTTTGCTTCTATAACAAAAGGCATTGCTTTGTATTCTTCCAAGAGCTACTGCTTTGGTGACAGTAAACTGACTTCAGAGAAAAAGGCAATGCACTAAAGTGTAACTTACCTGGGGTCTGGCTGCCACTTCCTGGGAAGGGGCTGCATGCCTAGAATTTATCCTTCCCATCACCCCTTGGTCCCATCTATAGCTCTGTACTCTTCTGGGGATGCAGTGGATCCTATGTTGTCTCTCTGAGTTTTGCCCTCATCTCCATTTACGTGATTTACTCTGGATATTTAAATGAGTCTCAAGTCTCTAAAGAGCTCATTCACTTCTCACTCACCGAGGGCTCCCTCAGAGATGATCATTGGAAAATAACAAAAGGTTGTCTCTCCTTTACTTTTTTTTTTTTTATATGCTTTTCTGCTTCCTCTCCCTGGCCAAGTTGAGGATAAACAGCTATTGAATCCGGCACCACCTTTTAATGTTTTCATTGAGCCTCATTTTAACAACTAAGAAAATATGATCTTCCACTGTCTGATCTCCAGGGTTCTCTCTGCTGCTCTGCATCCTGCATCCTGGCAGGTCCTCAGCCCTGCGGCTCTGGAAGGTGAGAGTGGGCATGAACCCAGGGCCTATGCCTGGCTTATCGCAGACACCCAGTAAACACGTCTGTTTCCTTGTTCACACTCCTCTTTACCCCGCTTCTTCTTACACTAACAGATATTTACTTCATGTTTGTTGAATGAGGAGTTTGGAGAATAGTGAAGCTATCAAACTCAGTAAATTATTGTCTATTAACTGATCAATGACCTGAGTGGATAGACTACTAATTCCTTCAATGCTTCCCTCCTCTGTGAGGTGACTTTCTGTGGCCAGTTACATGAAAGAACATAGTGTTTTCCTCTGATGACATCACTGCAAAGGTAGCTTCCTTACATATACATCAGACAAAGCAGCATGCTGACCATGAGTTCACACCAGGAGACTTTAATGAAACATACAGGGAAATCTCCTAGATAATATTTGTGTCCAAAAGAAAGGTACTTAATCAAACTACAAGTAAAATAGTTTTTCCACAAGTTGTAAACTTAAATATATTAAGCATGGAGAAAGTAAGATAGTTTTGACTTTAATATTTAAAATATCTTTCAGCCGGATTCTTTTTAGCTGTAAAATGCTCCATTTACTAAATATATCCCAGTTTTATTTAATATAACTCTAACACCACCAAAATGTAGTTCAGGGAAAAAAATGATTTCATAGTTAAGAAGGTATCGGTCTAACAGAAACAATTAATTTCACTGCCTCAAATCCATCTCTAATTCATCTTAGTAACAGTTAAGTGTTGTGGAGTGAGTCACAGAGCACTCCCCATCCTGTTATCAGGCCTCCATCCTTCCTCCCTCCAGCTGTCCTTTAGGAAAATAGCTTCTGCTACAGGCCCACCCCTGCCCCACCTGATCCCGTTCTAAACAAGAGCCTGCTCCCTTTAAGAGGACAAAGAAAGAAATATTTTCCTGCTGGTGTATAGAATGGATCAGCATATATTTGGATGAAGCCTCGGGTCACCATGCAGTAGAAATTAAGTTTAATATACTAACCATAAAATAGATACATCAATCACTAGTGGCCTGCCCTCCTGGCCGCTTACAGTTTTATGAAGCTGTTTTATTCAGTTAATTCACAGTTTAATTCTCCAATTAAACTGGAGAAGTGAATAGGTTTATGCAAGTTTCATTCAAGCTGTGCACTACCTGTCTCCTGAAACACACACACACACACACACACACACACACACGGCTCTTTGTGTTTTATTCTGGGTCCGTGGGTTACTTAGGGGGTTGCAGCGCACATCAACTCCCCGTTCACCCACGGGAGCTGGGTGAGCAGCGGCTTGGAATAGCCGTGAGCCGAACGAGAGATGAGACCCTCGGGAGAACGCGGCAGTGAGCAGATCTCAAAACTTTATTTTCACATCCAACCTTATATCCAATCTAGGGATGCGCTGCACCGCCCTATCTCCTACACAAAGGGGGCTCAGCAAACAGGAACACAGCCACGAAAACTCAGGCAGCAGGAGCAAAACCCATTAGCACTTGTAAACAGGATTTAGGGCCTTCAGCCATCCCCCCTGCCTCCTGGGGGCACA
>PVHP010017449.1:0-34429 GCA_004024765.1 Zapus hudsonius | reverse complement strand
TTGATGGTGCCCTGTTTGTTTTAAATCTTGTATTGTATTGGTCAATCTGTTTTTGCTGTGCCTCATGTTTTGCATTGTGAATGTTCTGTGCCATTATGGGTTTATTTTTGGTATTATGGCTCAGTTGAAAGCTGCGGGGACTTAAGAGTTGAGCTGAACATATTGTGTTTATATCTTGTATGATTATTAGTTTGTGGGGACCAGGGGCAGACTGTCATGGTTTGATCCAGGTGTCCCCCACAAACAAATGAATTTGTTCTGATAGATTGATCCTCAACTAATGGCAGTTTGGGTTTTACAACCTCGATGAAGCTGTGTTGTTGGGGGTGGGCTTATGGGGGTTATAAGCCAGCTCCCCCTTGCCAGTATTTGGCACACCTTCCTGCAGCTCTTTGCAGAGCTGTGGCAGAGGTGATGTCCAGCCCTCTGCTCATGCCATCGTTTTCCCTGCCAGGATGGAGTCTCCCCTTGAGTCCGTAAGCTAAATAAACCCATTCCTCCACAAGCCGCTTTTGCTCGGGTTCTTTCTGCACAGCAACTAGAATGCTGACTACAACAAGTGGTAAGGCACTTGTCAGCAAAGCCCTACAACCTAGGTTTGATTCCCCAGTACCCACATATAGCTAGATGGACAAAAGAACACATGCATCTGGAGTTAATTTACAGCCAATGGAAACCTTGGCATGCTCATTCTTTCTGTGTCTCTTCTCTCTCTGCTTGAAAATAAATAACTTTAAAATTTTTTGATTATTCTTAATTTTCTTATATTTTCCATTAAAACTATTCACTCCATGGTAGTTTTGAGGAGCAGTCATCTAATAATTAGAACTCTTGATAATTTATCAGTTGTTGATTTAAAATTCAACAGGCAAAGAAACATGCAATCTAATGTAATTATGAATATAGGGCAAGTGAAATAATGGTGTTGCAGTCAGCCATACGCTGCTGGGATGAATCTAAAAACAGGTACAGTTTTGGGGAGGAAAGGATTTATTTGTAGCTGTAGAGACAGGGGAAGTTCCAGAATGCAAAAGAGGCTGCTCCCCTTTCACAGGTCCAAGCAGAGAGAAAAACCCATCACCAACACCACATATAACAGCAGGCAGACAGGAGGGGCCAAAGAGAAATCTTTCCCCTTTACATAGCCTTAGGGCAGGTCTTGCAACCCTATCCCAGTCTTAATGGCTTCTTGAGTCTCTGGAATTTCCTTCCTGCTCTGCCCACACAGGAAAAGATGTTTACTTCTAGTTTCTTTGAACTTCATTACAGCCTGCCCCCTCCTGAGAGGCTTGCCTTCCTGTAAACATCCTCAGAGACCCACCCAAGAGTTACTAAAAAGGTCAAATTTACAACAAAACCTAACCATCACAAATGGATAGCATAAAATGGATAAATATTTTAAAAGTGAATGATAATCTTATACTATATTAGACACCAATAGCATGCTGAGATATTCTATCATTTAAATTGAAAAATCAAGCAGTGAAATAAAGGCAATTTATTACAAACAAAAATACAATCAGGGAAAGATGACATTGAATTTGTCCTTAGGAAAAGCTAATACTTAAGAATATCTAGATGCATTGTGGTCTATTGTTTACTCTAATGCTATAATTTTATTCTGGAACTCCAAGAGAGGTAATTACAGACCAGTTTAGTATTATTAGATATTTATAATCCCTCAGTATTGTTTCCTAATCTCTTGCCTTTTCTATCCACAGATAACTGCATCACAGCTCAGCAGAAATTTTAATCACTTTCCGTGAACACACTGGCTGATATTGCCTGTATTGAGTAACCTGGGATGATAAAGACACAAATGAATTCATTAAATGATTATACTTGTCATCCTTCTTATTGTAGTTTAGTTATTATATGCAGTTTTCATATTTATAGTTTCATTTTTATAAAGGGGCACACAAAATAAATATAATACAATAGCATATTTTATATTTCCATTGATTTTGAAAAGCAAGTGTTCAGTATGTGTTTAAAACTTAATATTCTAGATGAGATAAAATATAAGAAATGTGTAATTATAACCACAAACAAGTTTATATGTTGTTAGTATACTTTGCCTCTATAGAAATAACTTAAAGACAATAAATTAAAAACATATATTGGCAAAACCATATTTTAATAGGGGTATATATTGATGCAGTTTATCATAAAATATATTTTCTTTTCTCTGAAAAAATTAAATTAATTGTTATTTAATTTGTCCTCTGAAACCTTGATCTAGTGGTTAACTGAATGATTGCAAATATGAAAGTGCATCCAACTGACAATATTTATGCATTTTCATTGCTGACAGTAGCTATCATGCAAGAACCAATATATGTTCACTGAAAAATGAGGGCTTGTGTGTGTGTGTGTGTGTGTGTGTGTGTGTGTGTGTGTTTGTGTTTTAAAGAAGAAATTCCAAGAGTTGGGAAGAAATCTTAGTTGGTAAACTTCTTACCTAAAAACATGTAGATTTGAGTTCAATACTCAGAACCCGTGTAAAATACTGGGCATGATGGTGCATGCCTGTAATTCCAACCCTGAGGAAGTGGAGACAGAATGATTCATTCTGGGGGCTCACTGGCCAGCTACTCTACTTTAATTCTTGAGGCCCGAGTGAAAGAGAGATTCTGACTCAAGAAATAACCTGGTGAACCTGAGGATGACAACCAAGGTTGTTTTCTGGTATTCACATAGATGTGTAATGTGCACATGTGCTCATGCACACAACTTTTTTTAAAAAAAGAATATCATTCTAAATTACAGAATAATGTATAAATCAAAACCACTTTATCAGAAGTAGAAAAAGCAAATACTGCATAAAGCCATTCATTTAATTTACCTAAAATGCAAAATTCAAAGGCAAAAAAAAAAGAGGGGATAGTCAGGGGCAAGAAAACAGGAATTGTGCTCATTAAATATAAGATGAAAATTAAACAACCAGACCGACTCCATCTCAGAGTTAGAAACTATTTTATAACAAATTTCTGCTTGTTCTGCCCATATTTCAAAGTTGCCTGGAATGTCTCAGACTGTTTTCTACTTTTCCCAAGAATCTCCCTGACTTTCTAAGTCATTCCTATCCTTGACCATAATAAGACCCAGGCCATCCAGAAAAGAAAATACCAATGTGGAAGGAAAATGGTTAATCACTAAACGTTGTGAGAGTGAAGAAAACTGAAATCAGTAAGGCTGCTAAAAGAGTTAACTACAGGAAGTCTAAACTTCTCCCTGATCAACAGCCAAAGAATCTCAGAGAACCTTACAAAAAGAAGTCCTTGAAATAAAGACAGAGAAAATAATATATACTAGGGAAGAGTGATGCCCTGAGAAATGGACAGGGCAACACAGCTACACAGATAATAGCCATTTATGAGAAGTTGCATGTGCTTTGAAGATATTATCTAGTTATTTGGACTCACAGAATTTATAGCTAACTGCAATATTTAACCTCTGCAAGTCCTGCTTTATTACACTATTGTTTTATAAATTCCTTAGTGAAAAAAAACCCACTTCTTCCTGTGTTGGCTGCTGTTTTCTTGAGGCTTATATTTGGGTTAGACAGCCGCTGGCCAGTTCCTGTATACACATATATAATTTGCTTCAACGTGGCCTAAATTTGAGTCTGTGGTCTTTTCTTGGCTTTTATGGGTTCAACAATATCAAACAGTGATACAGAAATTTTGGGTTCCTTGTACCCCAATGCACCAATAATTTGGGGTTTTCCTGACTCTTTATACTATGAATTTGAAGAATGAAATCCAAGGACCAGAGGTAAGGTTCAGAAAGATTTTATAATAACTTACAGTGTTAGAAGATAGATAAGCATGGAGGCTTAGCCTAGAACCTAAGAGAATGAAGCAAGATGCAGCTTTTGCCCAGAGAGGCAAGAAGAGTTTGAGAAGCCCACCTCAAGACTCAGATCTGGTGTTTTAACTCCTTAAATTTTGGGGTGCATTGGAGTTTTTGCTGGGCTCACCCTGCTACAAGGGGATCTTTTTATTTGGACTGAGTGCAATTTGCATTGTGAGATGACCATGTGACTATGGGGTCAAGCACACAATGTGCTATTTCAGCAAGAGGAGAGTGGAGTTTCCTTTATTGTTATTACGAATTTAGGAATTTAGGACGTTATGCTGGACGGGCCAAACATAGATAAAGCATTGGCTATGAGCCCCGTTACAAAGGGATTTTATAGTAAGGCAAAGAGATGTGTACATGACATTTGGCATGTAAATTAACATGCATAAGGAAGCAGATGCCTAATCTAGCAATCTACATTTTACAATGGATTCCGGGGTTTAGATAATCCTCCCCAGGTATTCTCCTGCCTCATCTTTGCCTAATTTTATTTCACTGAATTTCAAAGCTCTGGTAGTTTCTCACATCATGCTGCTATGTGACTGGCCATCTGCAGCCTGCAGAATGTAACAATGTAAAAGGGGGGGGGGGCAGACAGTAAGCTCACGCTCATTTTGCTATAATAGTTTTAATGTATGTGTAAGGTTGGAAAGTGACCAAAACCACGGGAGACCACTCTAAAGCAAGATTAAAGCTTTATTCAGGAAAAAGCATGAGCTATTGGGCTATCTCAACAGAGTGGAGAAAGCCACCCGGAATAGGCAGATTTCAGGATTATAAAGAGGAAGTGAAGTTGTAGGAGTCTAGGGGCCAGTCATGTAGGCCCAGGTGGCCATGTAGCTCCCAGGATGGGGGAATGAATGTTCCTCTGGCCAAACAAAGATACAGCAAGGGTTGTGCAAGGCAGGCTCTAACCCCTGTTGGGGTCTGTTTTCGATGTTGACACTCTGCTTGAGGCTCATCACACAGGTTCTGGAGTTTCCCTCAAAGGAGACTAAGGCTCTACAAGTCAAACTCCATGTTATGGAGTTGAGATTTGGCTTAGCAGTATGTACCCCATAGATTCATCCTCTTTAGTTTCCAGCAGCCTGTTGGAGGAGGTGAGTCATTTTGGGCAGATCCTCATTCCAACCATAGGAGGAGTGTTCAGCGCCTATTTGAGCTCTGGCTATTGGTGCTTATTTTGCTCTCTGCTGTATATGCTGAAGTGAATCAGCTTTCTTAAAATTTACTTATTTTATTTTATTTTATCTTATTTATTTTTGGCTATGATAGGGTGTCCCCTACAATTTGGAAGCTTGAAATATACCCTTTTCTCTTGTAAACTCCCATAAACTGCTGGACAGATTTTTTTTTCCTAGCAATGAAATGGTAACTGCAACAGTACTTTTCTGTTCATTGTCAATGATATAAGTTCAACTAAGCTCAACGAACAGTGGCTAATTAAGGAAGTTAAAGTATGCACATCTCAGAGAAGGCATTATCTAGCTACTGTTAATGTTATAACAAGAGGTAGGTAACTAATTAGGGAGATTAAAGAAGTACACCTGGTGATTATTTCTAAAAACTAATTATCAAAGGACTTTCATATTTGAAAGAGACTACAGAATTATCTAAAGAGAATACAGGGAGGAATTACAGGAGAATCTGGCTGTGTTGCGCAAAGTAATGCAAAATAAAATATGGCCAATATGCAACCATTTGAAAAAGGACGGAACAGCAAAGAAGATATGAAGAAAGCACATATAAGGTTACTGAAATGTATCTATTGCTGGAGGTTCGCACCATGACAGGAAGACAGGTGTGAATTTCTTAAAATGCATCTTTGAAACCCAGAAGTATTTAAAGAGCCAGGTGTGTTGTTGCATACCTTTAGCACTACAGAATCCGAGGTAGGAGGGTTCCTGTTACTTCAAGACCAACATGGGGCCACAGAGTTCCTAGTCAAGGGAGCTAAAGTAAGATTTTTGTCTCAAAAAATATAGAATCACATCATTTATAAAAGATAACTGGGGTCTATATAAAAATTTTATATTGTATTTATTTTAAAGAACAATTTGTAAGAAAACAAAATAATTTAGAAAGATAATAACTCTTCTTTGTAGGATATAATTGAAATTATATTTGGAGTAAATGGGATTTTTACTATGTTAGTAAGTAAAGATTTTATATATATATATATATATATATATATATATATATATATATATGTGTGTGTGTGTGTGTGTGTGTTAAAAATAATTTTGAAATTCTATGCTTGAAGAGATTCATTAAATCAAGTTTTGCAAATAAAATATAGTGAAAGAATGTTACAAATTTTATCACAGGCAAAGCACATTTATTTCATTCTTGTGCATATAGCGACTATTTATTAGCTACTTATATAGAAATATGAATTTAGTTTTTCCTTTAACATAATTATTGGTTTGGGGATGAAATGTCAATGTGTATAGGAAGTGAGAACCCAAATGAAAATTTAGGGTGTAATGCTGTATAGCTGTAATCGTAATGCCAGTGAGGCAAAAAACTAATGGATCTCTGAGGTTTATTGGCCAGCCAATATAGACTAATATGGTGAATTTCAGGTCAGTGAAAGACCTTGTCTGTAAAGAAATGGTGGACAATATTCCTATGAAACAACACCTGAGGTTGTTCATACATATGCATGCACACTTTTACAACACATGTTCCCCCTTCCCCAAACACATAGCCACATTAAAAATTCTATTTAAATATTCTACCTGGTTCACTCATTCAAAAACATGGAATTTTTAGGTTATTCTTTGAATATTTTTTATCTAATGTGTTTCTTTAAACATCACCTTAACTAGTAATGTTGATCCTGTTTTGATTTCTACTTAGTGTATGATGCATGTGTTGGGACTCAATCTAATTCAACCAACTCAAATGTAAACATGATTCAAAATCCTTGTACAGAAACATGAAATGCTATGTTTGACCAAATACACATCTGAGCATCTTTTGGCCATATGTTTAACACATGTTTAACCATTTCATTTCGCAATAAGAGGGAAAAACATAGAAACTAGGTGTTATACTCTGTAGTTACTTCAGAAATTAAGGAAAGAAGGCAGAGTTAAGGCAAAGAAATTGTATACCTAGGTGCTATTATTAGATCCTGGGATCATATTGTTTAGTCATACTGTTGTTACATTATTTTCTAAATATGTAAAATTACAAGCAATGTGATCTTCATATCATATGTAGTATGGTCAGAGCTGTACTGAGAGCAGACACAGCAGGTTTTTACTAATGGATTAAGCCAAACTTCTCCTCCCTCCAGGCTTCTGCTAGAGGGAGTTTAGCCCTCTACTGGGATGGGGATACCAGGAGTTAGCTGTCCCTCCACTCTGGCTTTGCTTCTAGAAACATTCTACCAACTTCTGGAGAGGAAATTTCCAGACATTAGTCTTCTCTATATTCAGAGCTGTGCACCACGAATATGTCAGTGAATAAAACTGCCCAATGTTGAGCACGTAGATGATGAATGTTCAGCCTTAAAGGAGAGTTAGACATCATCCCACCCAGGGCCCAGGGAGCATCACAGAAGAGACAGAAAGGATGTAGGAACAAGAGGTCATGAAGAAGTGCTGTGGAAATCAGGTATCTGGACATTACAAGGCCATCATATCCATGAACTCATATCAGATGTCATTATACACTCTAGACCTGAACATGATGGGGCTACTCAAGATTCCGTTATAGACAGTGGAGTGTCTTTGGAGGCTTTCTTTAATGATCTAATGATAATACAATGTTGCTAGAGTGGGTAAAGAATCATTCTCTTCATGAAATGAGGAGTACAGTGAAACAGATGGGAAGAAGAAAGGGTAAGAGGAAGTACATACTATTAAAATGTAAAATATTTGATTAGAATGGTAAAGACAAACAAAAAGAAATAAGCAGAATTACCTGGCTTTCCAACTATACCTCTCTTGATACAAACCCACAGTAAGTGAATTAGAACTGATTTGGAAAAAATGTTGCATGTTTCTCTCATCTGCAGAATCTAAAATACATGACTTGAAATATAGGTAACTATTTGAAGAGAAAAAGGGGAGAAGAGGCAAAAAATAAAAAAAGTGAATTAGAAATATATTCAGGAAATGTCATAATGATGTTTATCACTTTGAACAATGAACATATACTAATAAATATGTATATGTTCAAAGGGATTTTAGTTGTCAAGCATATATGATAATCATAGAAATTAGGACCCACTTAAAACACCACAAGAAAAGCTATTTGAACACTATATCCTGAACTACCCTATTTCATTGTTTACTAATGTTTAGCATAATTTTGATGGACACATTTCTAAACTGTTTTAAACAAGGAGTATCAACTTAATTTAGTTATGCACATTAGAATTTAACAAAATTGAAATTTATTTTGTGTAAATTGGGTTCTTAGGATAAAATGGGATCTGACAAACTGAAAATCAAAATTTAAATACTAATCTTGTGCTTTCCTTATAAGATTGTATCAGGCTGACTGGGGTGCCAGAGATCCCTTAAGTGTTTCAGAGACTCTAGACACAGATTTATTGCCCCTTGATGTTTGTAGTTTATTTCATTGGGAAAATGAAGTGTATAACTAGTAAAAATAAATGCAATCATATATATGGAAGACAGTGCCATAACTATTGATTTAATATAAAAAACATTTAAAATAATTATTTCAAAAATCATATTTATTTATCAAGAGTTTGACTAAAGATCATTATTTTAATGATGTAAACTTTTAATAAATATTCAACAATATTATATTAAAAAGGGAGGATGTAGGCAAACAGAGTTGTAATTCTATATGGCTGTATGCCTTTTTTATTGGATTTAATATAATAGTGCTTCTGTGTGGTACACTTAATGCAAGATATAATTCATTTTGTGTATCAAGTTATACCATCGGGCACAAGGCAGAAGTGTATATGAGAATAAAGGCGAGGGAAAAGCTTTAGCTATGCAGCTGAAAAATCAATTTGAGTCACAGTGAATTTGTAAAGGATCTATAATAATAAAATTAAGCTCCTGGAACTTGAGTAGCCTCAGGATTATATAATTCACTGAACACATTGAATGATGTAGTTGTTTCCACATATAGGGATTTAAATGAAGAAAGGAAACAGGGATATTTCCCATGCATTTTCTGCAAATTTTGACATTTAAAAGTTCAATTATATGTTTTTCAAATATTTTCCCCTGGGGATAAAAAGCATATAACTGGAGTGCTTATTATCCGTCCATTAAAATCAGCAGTGGAACTCTCTATATTATGTCAAGTCCCTTCTGCTCATGAGCTTTGGAACAGTGAGGGTATGGAGATGATAGTCCTACCAAAAAAGTCAAATCTCTGTTTTCTGAAAACCCTTCCTTCCTAACACAAATACTGCAGTAAAGCACTGATGCAGGCATGCTATTGTGATGAAGTATAAAGAGGGAATCTGTGTTTATCTATGAAAAATTAATAAATAGTACTTTTGATGAAATAACTTGGATGAAGCAGCAGCCAGTGTTAATTTCTAGTGACTAGGACCTAGACTAGTAATTAGTAATATAATTCTTTGGGCTATTGTTGGTCGATTTTAATCAAAATTACTAGATGATGGGACCCAAGTACTTGTTACATATTAGTTTGTATACTAATAATCATTTAAAAGTAAGGACTTTGCCATGTAAAAAAGGATACCCTAAATTAGAACAACAAAAATCAATAGAAGGTGAGTTAGATAAGCAACATACATACCATTATCGGTAAAATAGGAGATGATTGGACAAGACCTGGTAGCTGTAAATAAGACCAAAATTATACATGTTGGATTTTTAAAATTGAAGTATTTATCAATTAAGTGCAGAAGTGAATTTAGTTGTAGAATGAACACAGCAGTGATTCAGTCATGAGAAATCATGACCAAGGTCGTCTTCACAACTGAATATGAGAGAGGAGTTTATGCAGAAAGTGTAAGTTATATTATTAACTAGAAAAAGAAATATCAATTTCTATGTACTAAGATTCTATAAAAACTGTAAAATTATTGAATCAGTACATGCTTCAAGAAATTAGAAAAACATACAGGTCATAGACTTTAACTTGCCACTTCAAAAAAATATTGATGCATTTCTTAGAAGATAAACTGATGTTTCGATCCTATCACATGTTTGTCACCGTCAACTGGAATTTTTATTTATTAACAACCATGATATTTAATTTCATATACTCAGAATCCTATTGAGAACTTGTGCTACGTGGTTGCATTTTTACCGTAGTGCTCTTGTTAAAATTCAGGTAAAGAGGGCTGGAGAAATCGATCAGCGGTTAAGGCACTTGCCTCCAGTGCCTAAGGCCCTAGGTTCAATTCCCCAGGACCCACATAAGCCAGACCCTTAAGGTGGTTGCCCTGGTTCTTCTCTCTGTCTCTGTCTCTGTCTCTGTCTCTGTCTCTGTCTCTGTCTCTGTCTCTGTCTCTGTCTCTCTCTCTCTCTCTCTCTCTCTCTCTCTCTCTCTCTGTATTTCTCTGCTTGAAAATGAATAAAAATATTTTTTAAAAATTCAGGTAAAGAACAATGGACAGAACTCATCCAGTAAGTCTGTGTGTGCAAAAAGTTTTATTCCTGTCTAAAGAGTAATACTTCAAAGCACACCTCAGTTGAATAAAGACCTCCACCCTTTGTTTACCGTTCCTAGGTGATTCCTGGTATCAGCACTCAGAAACACAACCTGCTCCCAAATTTTTGTTTCAGGATCTGATCTGATGTACAACAAACCAAGATATTTTTCTTTTCAAGACATCAACCATGACACACATTTCCTCCACAGATTTCTTCACGCTCAACTTTATGAATTGGTCTTATTCTCATGCAAAATATTGGTAATTAGGTTCAAATCTCTCTGATTCACTTTTAGTCTTTTCAAATATATGAGCAAAATAATTTATTTTACCCTAAATTTCTTTTCATTCTGTATTTCCTAACTTAGAAATATCATCACTCATCTAGAGGAAGTATTGTAATTTTGAGCAAATTAATCTAAATGTTCCTCATTTCCCTTAAGACAAAAAAGTGTTAAAGAATTTTTCCTAAATCCTGACCTTTACTCTAACATCCACTGCTATTAACAGAGAAATTTTCACTAACGTGGAGTTGATTCTGACCAACAAATTGGCTAGTAGAGTCATATTATAATTTTAGAAGAATTAAAATTGTCATGTAGTTCAATTTAATGCATAACTGCATTCCTAGATCAGTTTTTAGCATTTTTAAATAACAAGCTTCTTTGATAACAACTGAAACAGCCCTACCACAAATGCTGTGCCACTTCTTCCTTACAGTGGCTATTTTGTTCATACGATCAGCAGTTTTCACGCTCATTACTCCAGTTTATGAAATTCTAATGTCTAGGGCTCAACCTTTATATTATGCCCTCACTGACTCTATCATAAATTCTTCTGACCTTTATTGTTTCATGGTATCATCTACATAATTTTGTAGCAAAATATAAAATTATATTATTAATTTTATTTTCTCCAACTAAAATATGAACTCCTCTGTCTCACTCTAAATATCTAATAGATATTTATTTTTCTCACATATCATATATACTTAATGATGTTAACAAAGTTACCTTCTTTCACTAAACTTTACCTTACAAAATAAAATTTTTTCCAGTTTATTATTCAGAATATTTGTGTATTAGTAAATTGTCTCCTTAGTGATAAACTCACAAATGGAGCTGTGCAATTTAGCAACATCTAGATTTAGTGATGCATTCTTTTCTTTCGAGGTATTAAAACATGAAAAATTCAAGAGAAAGGGTGGAGAGAGGTTTAAGGGTTGGTTTGAGGTTAAAAGTGTTTGCTTGCAGAGACTGCTTGCCTTAGTTCAACTCCCCAGTACCCATGTAGAGCCAGATGCACAAGCTGGTATATGTTTTGGCAGGAGGCTCTGCTGTGCAAATTCTCTCTCTCTCTTTTTCTCTCTCTTTCTCTGACTCTCTCTTTCCTTCCCACCCTAACTCTCCCTTCAAACTATTATAATATTTCTTAATCAAGAGGAAAAATAGCTATCTGTTTCACAAAGAGCTGCAAATTCCAAAGGCCCCTTAGAAGAATCACAATCAAGGCAGAGGACCAAGTGTAAAGCTACTTCAGAGGTTTTAGTAACTGGACCTGAAAGGTGAACTATTTGCCAGTGTGGAATAATTCGATGGATAATTATTAGTTACTGATAAAGAAGAGTCAGTGTGAATGGAGCAGCAGTAATGTTACTTGCTGTTTCATTATTTCCCACTGAAACCATTCCTCCAAATCATTATCTTGCTGGTGACAGTAACTGCATCAAGCATGTCCCTGGAGCATTGCCTGTCCATCAACAAGTCCTCAGAGGCTCCACTGAACATGGGAGGGGAAAGGACTCTCATCCACACTTCCATGTCAGATCGGACAAATGACCAATCCGTTACTCCCGTCATTGCTGAGTTGAATTTCCTCGGAATTCTGGTAATATGAATGCATGTCTGGAGAGTACAGGACAGGACTTTGAATCTGTAAGTTGATAATATCATGGGGCAATTTTGCTATTCTTTCCTGAGACCTATGAACAATGTCCTCATGTACTCATTCTGCTCTAAGTCCATATAACTAAAACTCAAATATCTGTTTTCACTCTGAGTTATTTTCTCTAAGAATGATATCTTCAAGATATTTGATATTTATGTTTATGATATCATACATTCTAGAAGCTGCCTCATGCAGGACCACATGATTCCAGGTAGATATTCTGTAAGGTCCTATTTCCTCTACCTTGAAACATTCCCTCTGGGAGCAGGAGGGAGGCTCCTAAGACTGGAGAAGTAAAGAAAGATAGAAGGCTCAGAAAGCTCTTGAAACTTCCATTTACCTCCCCCCCCCATTACACACACTCCTCATTTTTTTAAGCAATAACAAACACTGGCAAGAAGAGACTATTTGCTGTCCTGGCTGTCCTCATGTTTTGCAAGGAGCTCCAGGAATGGAGAGTCTACCAGGTGTAACACTCACTAGAGTGGTTTTTCAGTGAGGCAACTGTCTAGCTGTCTTTGAGTACCACCTGTGCTCCTATAAGTAACCCTTCCACTATGCTTCTGTAATGCCAAAAAATGTACTAGTTCACTAAGAGAGGCTTAGTGGATTCTGTCCTTGGCTTATTTATTGTCTGTGTCCTATTCTGCATGAAGAGATGTCAGTTCATGTAATCCCAAGAAAAGTCACATAACATGTTGCACTCACCACAGAATTCACAGCTTTTTAAAACAAGTATGAGGCACGCGCGCGCGCACACACACACACACACACACACACACACACACACACACACACACACACACACCATGATGGTTAATGCAAAATAATTGGAAAGAAGAATTTGAAAGAAAAACATTTGCCAATGAAAAATAAGGAAATGAGAATGGAATAACCATCTACTATAAAAAATAAATACAGTAGCAACACCAGTACATGAAATTAAGTAATGAACATATACAGAGGATTATGATCTTCATTATTTATCTCAATATAGGAACATAAATTGAAATGGAATAAAATTTGTGAAGTGCAAGAGTCTATTTATTCTCATTGATTTGACTTAGGATTATAAATCACAATAAAATGCTAGTCTGGAATTTGAAAATGGGTTATTCATCTATGACAGTCCATAAAGAACAAGTGGACATTGCTTATAAGAAAATGAATAGAAATAAATCTGCTGATAAGAAAGATGAACAACTCTTAGAAAAGTAAAACACAAATTCTTCGTGCACAGTCATAACACTAGCTCAATTCTAATAGTTTGTCCAAGGTAGCTATCTTCAAGGACAGATTCCAAGGAATCATTACTCTTGCAGTGGAGAACTTAATTCTACTACAGCATGCTTTGTCCATTGATATTGATTGTGAAATTATAATGAAGGAGAATAATTTATATGTACCGTATAATTCCAGGAAGAGTGCTTAATGTTCTTCTCTAATGTAATCAGAGGTATTTTAAAACTATTTTCCTTTTTATAAAGCTCTTTCTAGTCAAAGTTGAATTCGATATTGACTTCACTTTTGTCATTCACCAGGTATTTTTAAAGGCCAATGCTTCTATTCTTGTCTTGCGTAGCATAACCTTGAATGACTCTTTATTATATGCTGCAAATAATTGCTTCTGATGGAAATGGTGTAGATTAAATACCTTTGAGTTACTTTCCCCTTTGAGATAATTCTGTAGCCTGATATTTTTACCCTTTTGTTTACTTCAGGATAACCTGCCATAATCTACTTTAAAAAAACATCTGAATATTTGTCACAGTGCATAATATTTAAAATATATACATATATAAATGGTAATATTTAATTTTCTTTATAACTGTTTTAGGAAATACTGTAAATATAAAAGATGACTATTTGATAGCATGTGCTTAAATTCTATAGTTTAATATTCTTGATAAACATCAACTCGACCCTTTCTTCTACATAAAAGACAGTAATAATGATTATCTTAATTTCTATTAAGGAAAAATATCTTTTATACCAATTAAATATAATCATGCTACTCAATTTAAATTCTAATGATTTATTTTTCTGAACTATACCTTTAGCTCTGCATCTACTTGTGAATTAGATATTATTCAGAAATATAAAAGCTCAGGAAATTTTTCTTTAAATCAGCTCTATTAGTTTGAGAGGAATACTCATTAATGAGCAAATTCATCACAACACTGTCCTGCTTCACATTACACATAATTTGTATAGATAATTTTTGTTCAAATATAGTCAACAAATTCCATCTTCCTACAAATTTTATTAATTGTTTTGTCATTAGAAAATGGATAACCATACTCAAATTATTTTTTGGAATATTTTGAACTATGTTCATAACCACAAAAATCACCTACCTATATGTTTTGTGATTCAAAAGAAAACAAATTCCAATTTGTTAACTTTCCTTAAAATATTCTTAGTCTCATCACTATAAATTTGATATATTATTAGTTTACTGCTTTTGTGCTATTTTATACATGATATAGTTAGATAGATATATAGAGAGAGGCATATATACATATATCAAATGGTATTATGTATTTGTAATCATTTAGCTGCTTATTTCTTTTCATTGATAAAAATGTGCTATTGTATTTGACTGACAATGTTATCAATGTTGTTTCATATAGCACTTTATTTTTGTCTTTAACTTATTATTGATAGCCTTCTTATATATAGTCAACATACCATGATCATAATCCCCTCCCACCATCCCCCCTTCCTTCTTCCGGAATCCTCCCTCTTTCCACCTAGTGTCTCTTTTTAGATCTCATCTTCTTCCCTCCCCTTATGCAGGTTTTGTGGAGGTAATATCAGCCACTGTGAGGTCTTCAGTAAGTGCCATCGCAACTTTGCGTTTGGAAGACAGTATTGCAGATCACGCCTTCCTTCTCCCCCATTTTCTAGATCTTATATTCTTTCTACTACCTTTTCAGCAAAGGTTCTGAAAGTGAAGCCTCACTTGGTGCTGAGCATTCCACTGTCCCTACTTCTCAGCACTTTGATGAGTTTTCAGTCACCCCAGTGGTCATCACAACTTGAAATAGAAGCTTCTTTTACCAAAAGCAAGAGTAGAATTAATATAGGTGGATAAGTATAAGTATTCAAGGGCGTATTGGGGTATAATAAACAACAGTAATAATTCCCCCACCCACTTTATAAAAATAAATATCTTACAGATATCTGACTGACTACTATGATGCTGGCTACCTCTACATGTGCCAGGGTCCCAGTCAGTTAAATAAGTATATAACTATGAAGAGGAACACTGCAGAAACAATGAAACTTGATTAAATAGAATACAGTCATATATGTAATATATAACATATATAGTATATAATACATATAATTTTAATGTATATTATAATATAATTATTTTATAATATATTTGTCATAGTCAGTCATTGCGCTGGGATGAATCTCCAAACAAGGCACAATTTGGGGGAGGAAAATATTTATTGAACAGATCTAGAGGAACTTAAGGAAAAGGTTGGCTCCCTTTCCAGAAGCAAGCAGACAGAGAGAAAACCTACCACCAGCACCTCAAGCAAGCAAGCACACTATGACCCTGTAATTCACAAAATGCAGAACTGCCAGACCAGTTCTAGCTTTTCTTTTGCATATCTGTCCCTAGTATTTTGCATCCAAATTAGAAAGGGCCAGTCCCCAGGAGGCTAGGCCAAAGAGACACTTCCTCCAGACAGAAGCCTGCAGACTATTAACAATTTAATAAACACAATTATAATAAATTCTATTGGGGACATTATTCAAACTACCACAATATTTATTAATGTATAAATATATACATTATATTAATATATACAATAGATAATATAATTAATATATACAATATTGTATTAATGTATAGTATATACATTTAAAATAACCAGTAGTCACACATACTGGTTATCTATCCAAATAATATAATCCATATCTATATCTATATCTATATGGATTATATTTTTAAAAATCTATTTCTCTCTTGGTTATGTCAAAAAGAATTATGTATCTCAAATGATGTGATTATTTTAATTTTTAAAGATAAAATCAAATTATTTAAAAAATAAAAATGGTTTTACTCACATCTCCCCACCCCCATTCCACTGAAGGCTTTCCTCAATGGGATTATTGGTATTCATTATGGATTTTGAAAGCCTCAGTCACTTTTTGTGGATGGGGGCAGAGCTGGTGCCTCAGGCCAATCCCCCCCACACACGATGAGGCTCTAGTGATCTTTCTTTCCTTCTTTCTGCAATACTCCGATTCTTGAAGGCATGTTAGAAATCCATTTTACTGTTGAATTTTCTGTAGCTTCTTGATCTCTGTTTTGATGAGGTTTAGAGTGACCAGAGTATCTTGTTACCATCTTCCTGGAAGTGGTTTTCAGGCTAGCAGTGAAAGCAGTACTCTTGTCTCACCTTTCTGTGAAATAACTCCTGGGACACTGGAAGAAGTGGAGGTGGCCAGTCTCTTAGTATGAAGTCTAATATTTTTTCTTGTTGTATCTTTGATTTAACCAGTATTCTCTGACATCTGTAAGAAAAAAAAAAACAGATTCTTAAATTAAATAGGATAAGTATAGTTATTTGAGAGACTTACTGATGTGTCTGTCTACTCTTTTTAGCCAAAGAGCAGTGGAGATTGTACTGAATTCTTGTTCATGGGGATCTGACTTGATTCCAATACTGGGTATGTGTTACACCCCACTGAGAGGGTCTCATGTCCAAATTGAGGACAGAGTATCACTGTTGCATAGGTGTGAACCTCTTGTCTGGCTGGTTGATTTCATACTAAGAAAATTAATATAAATACATTTCCAAAGGGTAAATTGACTTTATTCTTTTTCTAAAGAGTATAGTCTACCCTGTTATTCTTGCTTTTAATAAGTTTAAAAATATACTCTTAATATGAAGAAACAGAAAATAAAAGCAAAGATAAGCAATCTGGAAGGAGCCAGTTCTCAGAGTGAAGAAATTCTTAGAGCAATGTTGAAAAAATATTTTCAAAGTCTGTGTCTGATGATGTGCTAATATCCAGAACATATAGAAAAATTCAGTAGTGCCATAGCAAAAACTCAAGTAACTCAGTTTAAACCTGGGCAAATATTCTGAATCAACCTTACTCACAAGAAGATACACAAATGATTGACAGGTATATATGGAAAATGTGCTGGGCATTACTAATGATAAGGATAAACCATGTCAAAATCACAAGAGGTGACTGCGTTCTATGAAGGATGGCTATTGTCAAAAAGAATAAAGTTAAAAACTACTGGTGAGGATTTAGATAAAGAACACTTTATATGCTATATTGATAATATAAACTGATGGGGAAAATTATATTCTTCCAAAAATAAAATAAAAAAATAGAACTATTATAGCATCAGTCCCAACTACTGGTTATATATCCAAATAACCAGTATTTTTTATATTATTCAATGAAAAGCAACTCATACCTAAATAATTAGAAAAAGTTTAGATTCGAGTTTCAGCTCTTACAGTATTCTAGGCCACTTCTCACTCTGGAAATAAAAATTTAATGAATATAATTCAAAATTAAAATGGCTATAACAGTTGCTATTGCTCATTAGGTTAATGGTTTTGGTATGAGTTATTAGAGGTAGCTTTGCTTTTCTGCTCTTCTCTTCATATAAATGGCTCTGAGGAACCAGGAAATCATCAAGATGAAGTCATGAGCATAAACCCTGTGAATAGTAATAAAATACATATTTTATAAATAAATTTATTTTGAATGTGAATGGACAATTCACTGGGACCATAATTGGTACAGTAAAAATATGAACCTTTGAGATCACTCACCTTTGAAATATTCATAAAGTGATCAAGAAAAAAATAATAGTTATGTTTCTTTTAAGTAAGGAATATGCCTTAAGGAGAAGAAAAATTCCTGCTTTTCTTCTTTTTCATGTAGGAAAAATTAAGGGTTTCAAGCAATGAAGACATATAGACACTTTAAAAAATAGTTATATCTACAACTATAGCACACATCTGCTACATTTTCATCATCTATAAGATGATATTGAAATTCCTATCTCTAGTCACATGTACTGAAGCAATGATTTATTCACACAATGTTTATAAAATAAAGAAGATATTGTATCTCACAGATTACAGGTAATCACATTATATATTTGAGTTAAACTGAGAAATAAACGTGTTTTAAAAGAACTAATTAACACAGAGTCTAATTGTATTTCTAAAAAGTATTAAAACTGAGAAAACATTTTGATTTCAAAATTCATATATATCTTTTATTTAGTTTGAATTTCGAGTATTTTACCAGGAATAGAGTTAGTGATCATATGCTGTGTTTTTTTGAAACTATATATGAAGAACTTTTTAATATTTTCTTAATGAAAGCACAGTGACATTTGCTAAACCATGTTTATTGCAGCTGAATTCATAATAGCTAAGAATTAGAATCAACCTAAATATGCATCACTGGACGAATGGATATTAAAGTTGTGGTGCATATATACAACAGAATTCCACACAGCTGAAAGGAAAAATGGCATAATGAAATTGAAAGAAAAGTGAATGGACATGTAGCTGATCATTCTTAACGACTTCACATAAGAACAGAGAGACAAGTACCACATATTCTCCCTCATATGAGGTCCATAGCCTGGTTAGCCTGAAGAGTAAGAAAACCTATCAGATGAATTGAGAGAGTGACATAGGGATGGAAGGAATGTGGTAGTGGGAAAGGGAGGGTAGAGGGACTTATGAATCAATCTACACCAATAATGAATAATACCATAAAATCCTTATTTTCATGCAGTAAGCTCTGAGGAAGCCTTGTGGGCATAGTCAGGTAAGAGAGGCCCAGAATATAGTAGGAGGTTGTCTAACCCCAAGACAAAATGCTCTGGCCTGTAACTCCCTGTCCCAGTCAATGGTTACTTTGCACACTGGGCTGCTGATTGAAGAGACCCATGAGGTCCCCAAAAAAAGAGAAGCCCCATGCAAAAGTTAAGACACAATTGCTGAAGATACCACAGAATGTCATCACACAACACTGAGAGACCATGCTTAATCCAGAATGGTATCTAGCCCCCGAATGTCAGCATGTTAGGGCTAGAAAGCATTACAGAAGCTGCCAGGGGAAAAATGACCAACGATATTCTGAGAATGCAGAGATCACTGATATACAACACTGAATGGTGCTCCAAGAATGCTGAAAACACTGCTACATGGTAGAGACCAGCAAGCCAAGGAGTGCTCATCTGTTCATTAGTGGCGCTAAACCTCCATGGGTAATCAATAGCTGGATAATTGGCTAAGAGATCCAATCAGTGGCAGGTAACCCTTAACTGGAATTGGGATCCATGGTAAACCCTTATGAGGACCAAGAACCTGAACTCCAAAGGGAAGCTTCTAATGACCAGAGATCTACAGAGAGACTACACCTATTAGAATCTTGTCAAGTTAACAATGTTTGTCTCATTTAACCTGTACTGATCTCACTCTTTGTTGGGGATTCTGCTTGTAAATTTCAGAAGACAGCAAGGACTGTGGACAACCCAATCCCACCAAGACCTAAGATGTTGCCTCTCACCCAGGCAGGAGATGAACCACCCTTAACTTATGAAACTAAACCATTGAGGAAGTGGGGAGATGAGCAAGAGACCTACCTCCACAGCAAGTCAGATAACCCCCGAAAGTATAATGGAGACAGACAACACAGTCCAAAGCAGAAATCCAGAGATACCTCAAGAGTAAAGCAGACTTTAAAAACTCACCCACCATGACTCAGGAATCTGAGCTGAAGAGAGGGCAGAAAGAATAAAAGAGCCAAGGTAAGGAGAATATCCAGAATAATTGCCCCCATTAGCAACAACACACAATGAATGGGGAAAAAAAAACCTGGCTGCCTCTAGTACAATCCATAACACACTATCCCTTGGACTGGTCCAGCAAGCCAATTTAGGAGGCCCCCCAGCATGGTGGGGACAAGGAGGCGGGAAATGGGGGTACCATCATAAGACTTGCACAATGTATCTAGTTATTGACAATAAATATTGGGAAAATTGTTAAAAGTTTAAGGAAATAGCTGTTTATCCTGATGGAAGTATTATTTAATGTATAACAACTTGACATTACATGTGTCACATTACATAATTTCTGTTCATTGTATATCTATTTAAAAATATTGTTTTTACATTTATATTTGAACAAGATGATTTGGATTTATGTAAGATAAGGTGAAATTTTAAGCATGTACCCCAAATCTACTTATGATGCACTCAAATTTCCATATGGATTTACAATAAATACAGAAATTAGTTATTAGTCTCTAGAGTTTTGAGAAAGAAACTGATTAAAAATGTAATATTAGGGACTTAAATATCATTACAGATAATATTTTAAATACTTTCTTCTCTCAGTTTTCAGACTCACATTCCCAGACCTGATAATCTTATCTCCATGACCAAAAAGCAAATTTAAAACTCTCAGTGAATGTTTTTATCTTCCCTTCAACAATCAAAACACTGTTCTTCTCTAGTTGGGAGGAAAACTTTATGACTTCCCACATCCAATTTCCCCATCCAACTCCCCTTTTCCTGATCTACTAAATTAGAATAAATGTGTAATTAAAATTAAAAAAAAAAGGTTACTTCCATCTACTCTTACATATTCGTGAAATCCCCTAAAATAATAAAATGTATAAACTCAATGCCTATTGAATGACTTTGGGGTCAGGAACTGAACCTTGTGCCATACCCTGGCAGTACCAGCTATCCTTTGCATAGCTAGACATGGTTTTTAGTTTTAACAAATTAATGGATATATTTAAATGCAGCATTTTAAAATGGTGATAGATATTTAAATGTATCTACTTTGCTACATGACACAGACATAAAAGATATGGTTACTCTCACCATCTTAATCAGTTGAGGAAAGAAAAAAATACTTTTTATTGAAAGTTAATTAAAGAGTAATATATTTAGAACCTATATTTATCAGAGAATACTGAATTTGTCTGGTAACTGAGATAACTTGTAATTAAAAGATAAATTTGCATTTATATTTAATTATGAAGAAATCTATACCTCACCTGACATTTAATTAAAGCTTGTTAACACCAACTGAATGTTAAAACCACTGTCCCATATGTTTTACAGATTTAAATAACATTATATAATAAATGTTTTAATGTTTATCAATTCATTAATTTTGATTTTTTATTATAAGTTTAATTATTTTCTGTCAATCTAAGGTTTTAATTTTCTATCTAGTACAATATATATTCATTATTCTCACTAAATCATTTTCTGGCATGTTAGGAAATATCATAATCCTTGGAATATTTATTTTTTATGTTGAAATATATGTGGCATCTTGTCTCATAAAGTGTATAGTTTCAATTTGAAGTTCTCTCACTCTTAAATACATGTCCAACATGAAACCCTTTGCTATTCAAGGCATGGAAAATATGAACTTTTCAACCACATGAAAAGTGCTTTAGGAGTCACCATATAAAAGAATTTTTCCTTCCTTTCCAGTGAAATTTGTCTCCACCCAAAAGGAAGCATCATTCTAGACCATGGAGAATGATGTGAGGAAACTGAAAAGAGGCAACAGGCAAAGGCATAAAAATGAAAGCTCTGTTTCATGTGTAAAATGTCAACAGCTATCCCATCAAGTTTCAGGTAAGACCTCTGTTGTCAGATCATGTGTTGATTGTTCACACTGAAGGTCATGTCTGTGACTCTCTCTTTGTGTACATGGATGATTGTCTAAGGAAGACTTTCAGAAATCATAGCCTGGACACTTTCCAGTATATTTCTGGAAATATTCAATTACTCTGTTTATGAAATATTACTTGTAATATGTAACTACTACTAAAAGTCTCTGATATAAAATGCTAAAATATTTTAGAACTCTTCTACTTCTTCATACTTTATTTGAAAGACTAAAGAACTTAAAATACACAACTGAAAAACAATACTGAGAAACATTTCAGAGTAACACAATAATTTTACATTTGTAAATTTTGTATTTCTTTTTAACCATGGATTTCTATTCTACAATTATTTATTGTTTATTTAAATCTGAAATGGTGTCCTTCATTTAGAGAATAGACAAAGAAAATCATAGAAAGGGCAAATAGGTTGGGGCAGAGTGGAGAACTCAAGGAAGATTGTTGTAGATGTGAAAGTAAAGGGGGGATACTGGGGGTAAAAGGGTCTAAGTAGGGTCAAGGGAGATGGATGGAGAAGAGAAGGGAGTATAGAGGAGGGTTAATCAAATGAGATCCACAACAAAAGGCAGGCTTATGTCAAAGTTCATACACACTCCAGGCAAGTGATAAGACTCTATTGCTGAAGACACCACAGACTGCTTTCACAAAAAAACAAGAGACCCTTCGAGATCCAGAATGGTAACCAGCTCCCAGATGGTAGCTTGTGTAGAGCTGGAAGGTGCTGCATGAGCTGCTAGGGGAAATTGACCAAAGATATTGGAAGAAAGCTGGGGACATTGACATGCAACACCTACCAATGTTAGGAGAATACTGAGAATACTGTATACAGCAGAGACCAGCAAACCAAGAAGTGCTCATCTGTGCAGTAGAACTGAAAAACCTAGCTAAGTGATCATGTGTTGATCATGAGGGGGTGGAAAGATTGTAAGAGCCACATTTGGGGAGAATATCCAGAGACATTGTCCCACTCATCAACACCACACACACAAAAAAAACCAACTAGCAACCTGGCTACTGCTTGCACAATTCACAGCCCTCTACCCGATGGAGAGTTCCAGCAATTCCATCTAGGAGGGCCCTCCATAGATTGGGGTCAGGGAATAAGGAAATGGGGGTACCAGCAGAAGACTTATTTATATAATGTTTGTACTTATTAACAATAAATTAATTAATTAAAAAAGAAGATTCCCGCTTGCAAACATACAGTGCATTTTTGATACGTTTACTTTTCTTATCTACGACCTTCACAGAGAAAAGGAAAGAGAGAGAAATAGGAGGGAGAAAGAGTGTGTGTGTGTGTGAGAGAGAGAGAGAGAGAGACAGAGAGAGAGAGAGAGAGAGAGAATTAAATTTACATGTAAATAATTGAGCCTGTTTTGTCAATCCACCAGTTAAGGATATCTGCTAATTTGTTTTGTTCTGTCTAGGATACTTTTCCACTGTTTGTACTCCTGGAAGATGAAGACAAGTTGAAACAGCTCATGAGAGCTTCTGTTTTTGAATGTATGGAGCAAACCAAATCATGTGATAATTTGAATTCTATCTTAAAACTTGTGTAGAATAACCTACCCTGGATTTTCCTAAAGGACAAAAAGTAGTATAAGGCAGACTTGGACTGGTGTGAAACTGAAATGTAAAACAGAGGAAAACTTTATACGACATCCTCATATTGATACTGATAGAGAAAAAAATTAGAATGTGTAAATTTTTATTATTACCAAACTGACAGATTAATAAAAATGTAAAAGAATCAGATGGCTCTATATTTCCAAATATATAGCTAATAATGGAAATGAAGCCATCAGAATAAAGGAAAACAGTAAGTGCATGCTTTCTTTTAAATATTAATTTCCTGTGGCCTAACACACAAGACATGGAATCTTTTATGTGTCAGACATGGAGTAATTTAAATATATCATCATTTTTAATCCCTAAACCCACAAAAAAGTGGACTGATGATAAGAGTACTAAAAATGGAATTTTAAATAATATGCCTATCTAAGATTTCAACTGTGGAAATGAACAGCCAGATTTTCTCACCACTCTGTTTTGTCTCCTTATGTTAGATTTTGCAATGGTAGACAATTCTAATTAATAATAAAGATGTATAATAATTTCAAAAGGGTTCACAGCTGTGATACAGAAATCCAATGTCTGTTTATTTCAAGGAGTACAATGATATTATAAAATACAATTTATTTTTTTAGAATATACCTTTGCAGGCAGGAAAAGGAGAGGGGAGACATATAAAATATTAGTAATAATGTCTTTCATTGTAGAAATGACTATGGTTGCATAAATTTAAATTAGATATCAGAAATTTTATGCATACTTAAGTGTATTTTATCTAAATATGAATTTGTATTAGCTCCATTATTATTGTCAAAGTGTACTTTATTATACATCAAAACAGTGAAGAAAGCATTATTATTTCATCACCTAATTATATTAGCAAAAAAAAATAGAGTTGGAGAGATGGTTCAGCAGTTAAGTGTGCTTCCTCTGCAAGCATGAGAAATTGAGGGGCCGAGTTCAAATCCCAGGTCTCACCTAAAACAGCTGAGAATGGCCAAATGCTCCTATAGGGGACCAGAAACCTGAGAATCTAGAGAACCTTTCAGAATCCCACAAGCTCTGCAGTCAGTAAAAGGAGACCCTGGCTCAGAACAAGACCAGGCAACAAAAGTGAGGGAAGTACACCAAAGTTCCACTGCATGCAGACCAAGGTTAGCATCCATACTGCAAGTGAACTTATGGAAGAGGCACAACAAGAGCACATATATGTATGTGCATACACCCCCCACACACAAATGACTGAAACATATATAGAAATCAAATACTTGCATGTTGAGTCCATAGCCAGCATCTAGTTTCCCTCATAACTACTTGTGATGATTTCAATGCAAATATCCCTAGTGTCTGGGTTTAGGTATCCTGCTTATACTCCAGAAAGTGGAGCCCAGCTGGAGAAGGAATGTCACTTGGGTCTGATCTTGAGTCTATTCAAAGAGGGTGTGTTCAAAGCTCTTGCTGTTTTCAGTTGGCATTAGGTGCTCTGCATTCCTGTGAAGTTCTGAGCCACTTGATTTTCTTTTTTATTATTTTTCACTTTATTATCCATAACTACATACATTGTATGAACAAATCTCATGCTGGTATCCCCATTAACCTCCTCTCTGTTCCCAACCCACTGGGGACCCCCCTGTGGGCATACTGGATCAGTCCCTGGGTTACTGGGATAGAAATAGCATAGGATGTAGCTAGGTCCCCCCCCATTTGTGTGTTGTTGCTGAGGGGGGCAATGTCTCTGAATATTCTCCCCCACCATGGCTCTTACGTTTTTTTTTTTTAATCTTTGTCCAAAATTAGATACGTTACCTGAGAAAATATTGTGTTTTATTCCCATTTCCCTCCTCCCTTTCCTGAATCCACTGGGTATCCTCCTCACTGGATCAATCCATGTGGTAAGGGGTTATAGAAAGCACAGCAGGCATCCAGGTTGCCCCCCCCCTTATGTGTTGTAGCTGAGGGGGTTAATCTCTCCCACCATGGATCTTACAATCATTCTGCCTCCTCTTCTGCTCAGTTCACTGAGTCATTGGGGGTGAGTTTTAAGTCTGTCATTGTTGTGAATTTAAGAGTCTCTATGCTTCTACTTTAAATTTTGTTGGAAGTTGTTGGTGTCTGCCTCACTGACTTATCTTGGGATGACTGATTGGCTGTGGTTATAGGACTCTTTCTTGCCCTGCCACTCTCTCAAGTGTTTCACTTGGGGCCTACATGATAGGCCTCAGTGGGTCATCTCTTGCTGGGATATCAACCTTCCACCTGAGGCTCATCAGTGGAGTTAGAATGACCAGGGCTTTTTCATTGCCTTCTGAAAAATACAAACAGAATCTCCATCAGAGAGTGAGATCATTAAAGGTTAAATAAGATATACATTTCTAATTTGGCAACATTCTATTGAGATTAGCCTCTCTGTAGTTCTCTGATAATGGAGATTTCTTTTTGGAGCCCCAGTTTCTGGTTCACTTAGGAGTTTGTCCTGAGTCCCAAATTCTGACCCCTCTCCACTCAGTTCTCTAAGTCATGGTGGGTGAGTTTTAAGTCTCTTTTATTATTGAGATCTTAAGTTTCTCTGGACTTTTGCTTTGGATTGTGTTGGATAGCATTAGTGTCTTTTTCATTGACGTTTCCTGGGTTATCTGACTCACTGTGGTTATAGGTCTCTTATTTATTATGCCACTTTCTCAAAGGTTTCATTTAGGGCCTACACGATAGGCCAGGGGTGGCTCATATTTTGCCAGGATGTCAGCTATCATCCAATGTCTTTTTTGGGTTGTCCCTGGCTCTCTCACTTCCTTCTAAAAAATACAAGCAGAATCTCCATTGGAGTGTGAGATCAGTATAGGTTAACCCTAAGCAAACCTGACAAGTAAAATGTGAGTCTGTAAAAGGGGATGGAAGGAATGGGAGGATGTGAGGGTAGGAGGAATTATACAAGAAGATAAACGAATAATGAATCAAATCCAAAAAATCCTTACTTACACACAGTGAGCCCCTGAGGAAGCTGTGGGCATTGCATGGTAAGAAGGGCCATGAATAAAATGGGAGGAAGCCTAACCCCTTTGAAAGCTGATCAGACCTGCAACTCCCTGCCCCAGTCATTGGTTACTTCCACACTGAGCTGTTGATCAAAGAGACCCAAAAAGTCCCTAAAGCAAGATAGGCTCTCAAAAATCCACCCCATGCCAAAGGTAAGATCCTATTCCTGAAGCAACCACCAAAAGTCATTGCACAACACTGAGAAACCCTGTGAGATCCAGAATTCCAGTCTCAGTCAAAGAGACTGAGGTGGAATTATCTGATTTATTTTCTCATGCCTTAAGATATCATTTTCAGTGTTGTGGGTTATACTAGGACAATGCATAAAATATTTATATAGGTGAACATTTTCTAAGGAATCACAAATTCTGATAACCTTATTATTTGAGAAAATAGTATATGATTATTTTCTATTAGTCTGGGACATTGCTATAGGAGAATATATAGTCAAATTTATTTATACTGTGTTCCAGTGAGAGTGGTATTCTTTTGTTGTTTCTTACTGATGGGGATTTAACTCTGCATGTCAGACATTGAGCTGTATAATCCCTGTTGGGATTTGAAAATCCTTTCATAATAGGCAAAACTTTTATATGCATAGGCTGGGAAAACTAGCATGGGTCTTGGTAAAAATGTTTTAAAGTAGGCATAGAAAAGAAGAAATTGAAGAAAGGACAATAGTACACATTACAAATACTTTTTAGCACAGTATGTTCACTCAGGGACAACAACATATTTACTTATTATTAAAAGCATAATTGAGTTTATTTAACTGAAAAATTACATGTGAATGAATCAGTTTACAATTCAATTTTATCTACTCATTTAAAAAATTAATTATACAGTGTTAATCATATGGTGTTTCATTATTTTGTGAATATTTACAATTTTATTTTAGTTATACAAGTAAATCTTAATGAATTTTATCTAATTTTTCTAAATTATGAAATCAACTTTCCTTTCTGGCAGAAAAAAAACAAACAGGTATTATTTAGAGTTGTTTTTTAGAAAAAAGTAGGCTTTAATTCCTACAACAGTATATTTTTCCACCAAAGTAATCATGTGTTCTACAGTAGTGCTTCTTATTTCTTTATATGACATGACTAGATAGTAACACATATCATCACGCCACACCACGATACTTAGCCACTTCCTTACTAGTTAGTGATATGATAGACCTCAAAGTAATAGAAAAGTAAGACAAGCATGATATGAATCAAGGTTAATTAACATACCCAAGGCTCTGAGTCCAATCCCTAGCTCACACACACTGTATTCTATTAACTGAAATCTAACTCAAAACACACATGGATGCTCTCTCACACACACACAAAACAGGATTTTAAATACTGGATTCATTTGTTAATGAGAATATGAACTATTTCTATCACTTGGCAAAGTAAAATATGGAAAGGTTTGAATAGATGTGTGTAAGGGTGATTTTGTTTTATTGAGCATGTGCCAGAGATTAGTCAATTTTCTCTGCCCAAAATAAAATTCTTTTATAGCACAGGAAAAGATGAAACTCCTCTCTGATCAGAATTTCTGTGTATTCCTCTCTCTCAAAGCCAGGAGCAACCAATGCAGACAGGTACATGCAAACCCTGAAAACACACAGGTGCACCAGAGACTAGTCAAGGGCATGTGAAAGCAGAATGCAGCAGTTACAGGTCCAGTGGATGGCACTTCCTCCTTTTCACAGAAGCAGAAAACACCAGGAATAAACGCAACATGAATTTTAATGACAAGGATATTTAATATTGAATTCATAGCCTGATACTATTTTCCTTCCAGTTGAAAACCCCATTAAGTAGCCAGAAAATTACTCACTGAATACAATAATAGTAATAGAAAAATGATTGCTAGTAATTTCAAAGGTTCGAACTTTGAAATTTACTTAATTGTTCTGTGGCTTAATTGTGATTCTAACACCAATAGAGTTATTATTAAATATGTTTTAATAATTTATAACTTGCAATGCAATGATACATTAGAGTGATGACTAGTGGATAATATAAAATTTGTCATTTAAAACCATTAGGCCTATAGCTACTTAACCTTTTAATAATTTAAAATCTGGGCTAATTAGATAAAAGAACAGTCAACTATTATTTGGCACTCCTTATAAAATAAGCCTTTAGAGAAAAAAATAAAAGTGAAGGGGTAATGTTTAATGTACATTTGTATGTGTACATATATATTTGCACATACATATGTGTGTTAATAGATATATGCATATACACGAGTATATACATATATACACTTGATAGGTATACATTATGTATATATATACTTGATGTGTACCTGCATATATTTTTTAGAAACTCCCCATATAAATTAGAAGGTATTCAAGAGGAAAATATATAGATGGGAAAATAGCTCAGTGGAGAAGGTGCTTGCCATGCAATCATGGGGCTCTGAGCTGTATTCTCAGTGCTGGGGAAGTGAAGGGATGAATTTCCTTGTATTTGGTCCCTAGATACTCATGGCTAAATCAGTGATCTCTGGGTTCATCAGGAAACCCTGTCTCAAAACAAGGTGAGCCCTTGACTGGAACTGGGGATTCAGGGTGATAGGCACCAGATCCCGTACTCTTGGGCTCACAAGAAAAGATGCACTATGGGAGCGATTGATGGGGAGGCTACTAAAAATAGAATCTAGGTAATCCAGAATTGTATATATTTGTTAACCTAGACTGATCTCACTCTCTGAGGGAGAATGTGTTTGTATTTTTCAGGATGCAGTGAGAGAGCTGTGGCCCATCTAATCCTATCATCCCACCATAGGCAGATAGCTGAGATGCTGGCAAGAGATGAGCCATCACAGCCATATCGTGGAGGATCCCTATGGAATCCCAAAGAGAATAACGGGATGAACAAGGGACCCATAGCCATAGCCATTCAATCAACACATGATAAGCCAATATAATGGTATTCTGTTTATATTATATATAATACAGATTGTAATCTGAGACAGTTGATAATTTGTTCTTGAATTTATTTTCCCAATGGAAACTTCTGTTACTTATCTTTTATCTTGAATTTCTTTTTGGTGTTGCTGGAGCACATGTTCAAACATCCTTTCGTGTAAATAACGATTATGGTAACAGAGACTATAAGGCCTTGACTACTATTTTCTACCTGATTTTAGACTTGCCTGCTACATATTTCCAATTTCAAATTAGTTACGGATAAAATTCTTAGAAATTTCTCCATACTTGTTTATGATGCAACATGCACACTGTTCACGGCTCCTGTTGGGTCTTCATATTCTTTGTGCCCTTTGATTTTTAATATCTTTATTATGAATAAGTATATACGTTTTATGAGCAAATCTTGTGAGGGTATCCCCATTCCCTCCTCTCTGTCCCCTACCCACTGGAGTCTTTCCTCAATTCCCATACTGGATCTGTCCATAGGATAGGGGTTATGAACTGCACCAGAGGGAGCCAGTTTTTCTTTCTTTTTTTTTTCTTTCCCCTTTGTGTGTTGTTGCTGAGGGTGGCAGGGTCTTTGGCTATTCTCCCCCACCATGGCTCTTACATTCTATCAGCCCCCTCTTCTGCTCAGTTCCCTGACTCATAGTGGGTGAGTTTTGAGTCTGTTTTGTTGTTGAGATGTTAAGTGTCTCTGGATCTTTGCCCTGGGTTGTATTGGGTATGGTTGGTATCTGTATTCATTGACCTTTCATGGGTTCTCAGACTTGCTGAGGTGATTGGTCTCTTGTTTGTCTCCTCACTTTCTCATAGGTTTCATTTGGGCCCTGTGTGAAGGCTAGGTGTGGTTTGTCTCCTGCCAGGATGTCAGCCATCATTCTAATGTCTTGTTGGTGGAATTGAGTTGTCCCTGGCTCTCTCACTGACTCCTGAAAAATACAAACAGAATATCCATCAGAGAGTGAGATCAATATAGGTTAAATGAGACATTGCTATTTTGACTAGCTCCTAATGGGTGTGGCCTCTCTGTAGCTCTCTGGTAGTGGGAATTTCCCCTAGGAGCACAAGATCTTGGTCCTCATAGGATTTTGCCATGGATCCCAGTATCAGTTAAGGGTTCCTTGTCACTAAGCGGGTCTCTTAGCCAATCAGTATGCTGTTGATTACCCTCCTCGGTTTAGTGCCACTATTTCACACATGAGCACTTCTTCACTTGCTGGTCTCTTCCATACAGCAGTGTGTTCAGCCTTCTTGTGACAATTGTATATCAGTAGTCTTTGCTTTCTCCAAATAACACTGACCAATTTCCCCTGGAAGCTCATGTAACACCTTCCAGTGCTACACGTGCTACCATCTGGGAGCTGGTTACCATTCTGGATCTACGATATATGGGTGTCTTTGTTTTTTTTATTTTTTTGGCTCATTGATTTGTAAATCTACTGACTATACTTATTTGGAAAAAGGACTTTTGGCTTTTTTTTTCATGTGAAGCACTTAGTTGACACATTTGATACAGTGAGTCACATTTTCAAAATAACTTGTTTTTGTTTTCTATTTTGTCCTTCATTTTGCTGTTTTCTCTCTAGGAATTTTAATTTCCTTTGATGGATAAATTGCATCAATTAATTTAATGCTACTTTGCATCTCATTGATTTACATTTTTAATTTAAAAAAATCTCAATATTGTCAAATAAAACTTTAAAAGTAAAAAAATCTATAATGATATTAGCTAATGTTGGACTTAGAAAAAAATAAATGATACAAACAGATTTGCTCATCATTTAGTCCAATTTCCTTTTCTGAATATTAATCTTATGCAATAAAAGTCCATTTTCAAAATGAAATTTGGAGCAATTTCTTCTGGTTCTGCCTCCCATTAGTGTAGGCACATTTGGATTACAGATGTGTGCACCACTTCCTCTCAGCTTTATGTGGGTGCTGAGGAAGATAAAACTTAGGTATTAAGGCTTGCCAGCCAGTGTCTTTAACCACTGAGCCATTGTCCCAATACCAAGAGTTTAAATCATTTCCTTTCTTTATTTGGCCACTCCAATTTTCCAACTGTCCACTCTATTTGTGTATATAGCTTGTAATCTATGCATTTTTAAGATGGTTCCATTTATTTATTATTAGATTGACTTTATTCCCTGGTGGTGTTTATGTTTTTCTTGCCACAAAATTAAATTTGTCCAAGGATTTCTATACCCTTATATTGGGAAATGATATGAGAGACAGGGAGAAAGACAGAGTCAGAAAGAGAGATAGTATGGGTATGCAGGGCCGTCTAGCCACTGCAAATGAACTCCAGATATATATACCACTTTGTGTGTCTGCTTTGTGTGGGTACTGGGAAATCAAACCCTGGTCATCAGGCTTTGCATCAGGCACTTTTATAACAGAGCTAGCTCTCCAGGTCCTCTTGGTAGTCTTGTAAATAAGATTTACCCTGAAGACTCTGATATGAATAATGGATTAATTCATTTAATCCACTATTGGGAGGTTATAGAAATTTAGGTGGTGAAGAGGGTCTCAGGTAAAGTGCCTTGAAGGCTATACCTTGTCCCAGAATTCCTTAATTCATTCCTTTCTGTCTTTTTTTCCATACCTGCCTCTGTTTCTCCATCCCTCCTTCACTTTCAGTCATTCCCCCTGCTCCTCTCTGTCTCTTCTAGAAGTGATTAAGTAAGGGACACAAATGTTCCAATCACCACAATATTCTCACTCACCTAAGCCCTAAGGAATAGAGCCAGCCAACCATAGACTGAAACCCCTGAAACAAAGATACATGAGTCACTCAGTGACTTGTCCCCATGGTGAAATGCTGAATAACCCTGAGTCATAGGCACCACTTAATCTACCCAGTATATTAATATTCTTCCTGTGTTTGCATTTTCGACATTCTGACAGATATATAGAGTTATCTCATTAAGATTTTAATTTGTATTTCCCTGATGCTCAATGTAGGGCAAGTTTTCATGTTATTTGACATATCTTCATTTATTTGGGGGATACAAATTTTTTGAGATGTTTCTTCTTTTAATTATATCTTTATTATCCATAATTAGATACACTGAATGAGCAAATAATGTGTTGGTATCCCAATTCCATGATTTCCCTCCTCCCTGTCCCCAGTTAGCTAGATAACCTCCTCCATAGGCAAACTGGCTCAGTCCATGGGCAGGGGTTTATGGATAGCCCACCTCCCCTTTGTGTGTCACTGGTGGTGGTGGGGGTCAATGTTTCTGGATATTCTCCTCCACCATGGCTTTTACAATCTTTCAGCCTCCTCTTCCAGTCAGTTTCCTCAGCCACGGTGGGTGAATATTAAGGCTGCTTTATTGTTGAGGTCTTAGGGGCCTCTGTACTTCTGCTTTAGGTTGTGTTGAAAGTCGTTGGTATCTGTCTCGCTGGCTTATCCTGGGTTGATTGATTGGCTGTGGTTATAGGTCTTTTGCTTATCCCACCACTATCTTTGGGGTTTCATGTGGAGCATTTACAGTAGGTCTGGGTTGGCTCATCTCTTGGCAGGATATCAGCTATCAGTCTGTGGCTCATTGGTAGGGTTGGAAAGGCCACAGCTCTCTCACTGCCTTCTGAAAAATACAAACAGAATCTTCATGGGAGAGTGATATCAGTATAGGCTGAGATACACATTTCTGAATTGGCTAGATTCTATTGTGAGTAGCCTCTTTGTAAATCACTTGTAAAGTGAATTTCTCTTTGGGGCCCAAGATTTTGGTTCTCATTGTATTTAGCCCTGACTCCCAATTCTAATTAAGGGTTCCTGAGTAGATTATTTGGCCAAATTAATATTGATGAGTTTTGAAATGTCATTATTTATTCTATGAACATGTAATGAATTAGAAATGTGATTTTCAAATGCTTCCTTAAATTGTATTTTATTTTACTTATTAGTAAATGAATGAATTAATAAATTACATGTTTGCATGCAGTGCATATGCACATGTATGTACATGCAGTGCAAGTGTACTTGTATGCATGTGTGGGTGGAGGCCACACATTGACTTTGTTGTCTTCCTTCATCAGTCTCCACCTTATTTATTCTTAAAAGACCTATTGCTTAAATCCAGATCTTGCCAATTTGGCCAGTCTAATTCGTCAACTTACCCTGGGATCCCCTGCCTCTTTGTCACAGGAGCTGTGATCACAGGGAGCCTACCACTCCATCTACCCCTGACAAGAGTGTGGAAGATCCCAACTCAGGCTCTCATGTTTTCACTGCAGCTCTGAACAGTCTACACAGTCTCATTTGAATTTATTTTTATTAGCAGATATTCATCTTCCTTTTTTAATCTTTTCAATGATTTCATAGTGTCTTTTGTAGAATACTATTTTAATTTAATTCGGTTAAATTTATATTAATTTCTTTTTATTTAATCTCATGAATCATTATTTTAGTGCCTTATCTACAATCTCATTGCCTATATCATGGCCACATAAATTTACTACTGTAACTTTTCTACGAACAAAATTTAAAAAGGCTCTTCAGTACTGAATATGATGATCAATTTGGTGATTATTTCTTCATAAAGTTAAGACTTCTGATTCAAGATGAAAGTAGAAGTCTTCATTTGTTTTTTTACTTTCAAACATAAATCATCAATATGTGTGGATAGATATTTTTAAATATTTAAATTTTATTTGCCTCAATGGTAAATGATGCTGTCTTCTAATTCTATTTTTCATTGCTAGTATGTACA
>PVHP010017448.1:7769-34451 GCA_004024765.1 Zapus hudsonius | reverse complement strand
CCAAAACATAGGGTCTCACTCTAGCCCAGGCTGGCCTCAAACTCACTGTGATTCTCCTACCTCAGCCTCTAGAGTTCTGGGATTAAAGACATGAGCCATCATGCTGGTAAAACAAAACAAAACCCCACTATTTCTATAATAAGTGAAATAAATGAGTTATGAAAATAACACTTTTCCTCTTTAAAAAATTTAAGAGTAGAGGTAAGGTATAAAAGACTTAAAGTCTACAGAAATCCTATCTCTCTTGCATCTAGACACATTTCCATTATCACAAAGCATTTAACTTCCCTAGAGAAAACACTTTGTCTATAAATTTGCCTCTTAAAAATATTTCATTTTATTTATTTATTTATTTAATTTCCTTGTTTGTTTATGAGAGAGAGGGAGAGACAGGAGGGAAAGACATAGAGAAAGAGGCAGACAGAGAGTAAGAGTTAGTTTGGGTGCTCCAGGGCCTCCTGCCACTGCAAACGAACTCCAGATACATACGTTACTTTGTGCCTCTGGCTTTATGTGGGTAATACAGAATAGAACCCAGGTTGTCAGGTTTTTGCAAGCAAGTGCTATAAACTGCTAAGCCATTTGTCCAGATCTAAATCTGCCTTTAAAAATAGTCATGTATATATTTGTTAGACTCTCAGGTGAACTGGGTTTGGGAGAGATGATGCTTAACTTGCATCAAATTCAAGTCTATGAATACAGGGCACAAGAGCATTTGGAGAGCCAAAATCATCAAAGTCCAACCCTATGCCTTGAAATAAACCTTTTGCAAATAGACTCAAACAGTATTTAATGCCAAATCAGCTCAGAACTTACTGTATATAACATTTTAAGTTAAAAATTCTCTTATTAAATTTTTTAAATGAAAATGCATTCATGCCAAGAAAATTCAGTATCAACATTCTAATGATTTTTTTCTAATCATTTTATAACATGAGCCTACAAAAGTATTTTTGTTTGCAAAACACTGGCTCAAAATAACAAAGTAACAAAATTGCATAAATACTGTCAGAAAAGGGAAATTCACTTGAGTAGATACTGGCATTGTATGTAGTAGTTTTCTAAAACCAAATAATACAATTTTCCTAGATTCTTGGTAATATTTCCAAGATGCTAATTTGCAACCTATTATAGTTTGGCCTGAACATCAATATAGTTGGTATTTAAGTTGTCCTAGACTCTAGGAACCTAAGAAAAATTTCTGGTAGAGAGCTTAAGAATAAAATTTAAAAGTCAACAAAAAAGAAGAATTAAGATCATCATTTATAGGCGTATGAACAGTGTTTATTGAGGACCTACTGACAATTTGCTAGCTACCTTGATACTCTCTTTAAATATACTTCTTTTAGATATATTTAAAAATATTTAAAATGTCTTTTCCTCTTTCTCCATGTTGACATATTAAAATAAAAATGCTGTGAAAATCCAGAATGAAACGCAACACAGATAAGCTATCCACGTGCACAAGCACACGTGGCATGAAGGTCTGTACATTTCTTCCAGGTGCTCTGTCATCTGCATAGCAGTCTCCTCTCTTTACCTGCCACTGCCTTGTTCAGGATCTGTCTGTGGTCAATGCCTGTATTCTTTGTTATTTGGTTATAGCCAATAATGTTTAATCTTGTTTAGATTAATGAATTAACAATGAATATAAAGTATATTCACTTTTGTATTTGATATTTTTTAATATAATTTTTTATTTATCTGCAAGCAGAGACAGAGAGAAGACACAGAATAGGCATACCAGGACCTCCAGTCACTGCAAACGAATTCCAGATGCATGTGCCACATTGTGCATCTAGCTTTCTATGGGTACTGGGGAATTGAACTAGGGTCATTGGACTTTGTATGAAAGCGCCTTAATTGCTGAGCCCTCTCTCCAGCCCTATATTAGATATTTTACAGGTAAGCAATATTTTGGCATGTACTACTTGAATTTACTCAATTGTAATAAAACTTTAGAACATCTTAAAACCTTGAAAAAGTAAAATGTTTTATCTCTTTTTTTAAAGATTTTTCTTTTTACTGCAAATGTTATACTCACCTGTCTGAACATCAATAACCATCTGATGGCCTCCCCTCATTCCTGGTCGGTTGTCTTCACCATCACCTGAAACAAATAGAGTATTTTCTTTTACAGTAATACCAAAGAACAACTGCAAATCCAGAGTAACAAATGAGTCTGTAATAGGTAACAAAACATAATAAACATTTGTTCATTTAAAGTAATAAAAATAAAAAATTAATTTATTTTAATGATTCAAATAATAATGTCACACTTGACATAAACCAGAAACTCTAAAGTTTTCCTCATAAATGAACCATTAGTTGGAATGGGTAAATAAGCTTTCCTGTTTCTTGTATTTTAAAAGTGAGAACATCTAACTCATACTAATTTCACAGAACTATAAAAATTACTAGTTTTTATAATGTCACAAGGTACTTAAAGGATGAGAATATTTTCTGTGAAGTAAACCTCATACACACAGTGCATTTACACAACCAGATGGCACAGTCCACTATATACCAAAGCTCCTAATCTACAGACCTGCACAGAATTGTACTATCCTGAACATTGCAGTGGTTAAGTATTTGTAAAGTGCATATAGCTAGTTACAGAAAAGGTTCAGTATAAACACTAGATGATGGGATTTTTTTTTCAGCTTAACTATAAGCTTACTTACAGAACCATCATTGACCAACATGTCACCAATAAAGCCCATTATTACATACAGAAACCCTAAGGCCAAATCTTTTCACTCTTACTGCATCCGTGACTAATCTCACAAGCTTCCTGTGTGCTCTTTCTTAAGTGCTCCTTTAGATTTTGCAGCTCACTACAACTGAGGACTTGTCCTTTTCTTTCCTCCTGCCAGTTAGTACTGCTGCTTTCCAGAAGAGATTAAGAAAACACTAAAATATTAATTTTCAGTATGTCTGTGTTGTGGTCAGCTTTCTAGTTGCTGCACAGAAAGAACCCAAGCAAAAGCGGCTTATGGAGAAATGGGTTTATTTGGCTTACGGACTCGAGGGGAGACTCCATCCTGGCAGGGAAAACGATGGCATGAGCAGAGGACTGGACATCACCTCTACCACAGCACCGTGGAAGGAAGGTGTGCCAAATACTGGCAAGGGAGAGCTGGCTTATAACCCCCATAAGCCCGCCCCAACAACACAACTCTAGTGAGGTTCTAATTCCCGAATTGCCATTAGCTGAGGATCGATCTATCAGAACACATTCATTTGTTTGTGGGGGACACCTGGATCAAACCATGACAGTCTGCATTTTATGTATTTAAGCTATTTGCTTGTAAATATGTATTTTATATATTTAAGCTATTGGTTTGAAGAAAATTCAATTTATACATGACTGATAAAAACAGCACATTCATATGACAGAAGTTCTAAATATTCAAAAGCAGTTTTTCTGCACATATTAATGTTTAATGCCATAAAAGTTTCTCACAATTAAAGAGGCCTTGGGAGTATACAAAGATGACAAGGGGAAAAGCTGAATATACCAGAACTACTTTCTTTTCATATATATTTTAAAGGTAGGGTCTCACTTCAGTTCAGGCTAACCTAGAACTCATTCTGTAGCCCCACCTTGGCCAAACTCTGATTCAGTTTTCAAATTTTGATGAAAAACAGTTTCCATTAGAAATAAATGTCCTCTAGGAGTTATGTTTCAAGGAAGCATGAGATCCAAGGCCTAAGACTCAAACATAGTATGGTACTCAAAAAAAAATGACTTTTATGATTTAAGTATATATTTTTATTAAAATTATCATAGCAGCTTTTATTAGAATCTGGTTATGAAATTCATAGACTTAAGAACAGTCTGATCCCTATTTTTCTCACAGGTCATGTTAACAACTTTGTAGAACTAAAGGTTTTCAGAAACACATGCATGCTGTTACATTACAACAGTCTGTAATTATATGCAGTATTTCTATGAAAGTCGTAATGGTAGTCTGTGTGGGGGAAAACAAGAAAAACTGTTCAACCTTATATCACAGCAGTAAAACAAGAATTTTAAAAACATTTTAATATAACAAACTAGGTCTGGGAGTATGGCTCAGTGGCAAAGTACTTATTTAGGGTGTATAAGGCCATAGGTTCAATCCCCAGTTACAGGAGAAAAAAAATTATACATAATTCCATCTATTTATAGACCCTGTCTTGCTTTACACACCCGCTCTTTATTGAGAGTACTATTAATACTTGCACTATCTACTGAAACCTCAGCCTTTCGAGAACAAGCAGTCTAGAAGCTATTGCTCACCTTTGGTGCTTTTAGGAATGATTTGACTCCATCGTGGCTTGTATTCCTGTTGACTGATATACTGATTGAACAATCCATCTGCAAATATCAATGAAAAAGAAAGGATTACATCTTAGCCATCTCTTTGACTTCCTATCATGCTTCCAAAATATAAATAGTAAATTATTATTTGATCCAACCACATAAACAAATCACATCAGTGGCAGTTTATAATAAACTTGTTTCCCATATTAGTACAGTTTTAATCTTTATACATCACGCCCCCACTCATTATTTAGTTTTGTTTGGGTATAAAACCACAGAGGTGTGGTGCATGCCTTTAATCCCACTATACAGTGAATTCCAGGTCAGCCTGGGCTAGAGTGAAACCCTACCTCACAAAACCAAACTACAAAGCCAAAAGTACCACCAGGAGCAAAAGAACTATATTGACCAAATGCCTGAAAAATGTCAAAATGCTTTTTCCTCCTCATTTAATTTTTAAAAACAACCCTAAGTAGTAAGGGTTATCATCTCTATTTTACATACTGAGAAATGCAAACAGAGAATTTAGAAATTTAGGCAAAATCACTTGTCTTAAGTAGTGGGCTAAGACTCAAATTCAACTATGCTTTTCTTCTTTATTTTTCATTGATAAATCCTTCATCTACTTCTTAGAGAAGCTGTTCTGCTAGTTACTATAACTGCACAAATATTCAACTTCACACATAGATCTACTCTAAATAATTATTAGATGCTATACCCATGTCTCTCAACCAAGATTTAAGAATGGTATAAAACCCAATTTTAACTAATGAAACAGCAGAATCTTCGAAGGGATTTCTAAGCAATGCTTCCTTGCTTCTAAACAAGTGTATAGAGAGGGCAAAAAATACACTTGTATTCCTCCAACATTTTCATATTTATATGCAATGTACACAAAGTTAAAGCCAATTTGTAGAGGTATAACAATGACAGTGGAGATAAAGAAATTGGGGCTGGGTGTGGTGGCACACGCCTTTAATCCCAGCACTCAAGAGGCAGAGGTAGGAGGATCACCGTGAGTTCAAGGCCAGCCTGAGACTACAGAGTGAATTCCAGGTCAGCTTGTGCTAGAGCAAGATTCTACCTCGAAAAACAAACAAAACAAAACAAAACAAAACAAAAAAAAACAAGAAATTAGGTTACTGAATCTACCAACCATGAAAGACACCTTACCTCAGGATTTCTTATCACATATATGTACACATATTCTTTTGTACATACGTATGTATGTATGCAAGCAATATATGGGTATATGCATGTTATATATGTAGCAACAATTCTTTACCAAGTTAGAATTCTCTTTTACGTACTTCCAAATAGATCATTTTTAGTGTTTTATAAATTCTGTCCTTTAACCCTGATTTCAATCTGAATAAGAACTTTCCCTTACTGCTGAAAATAAAGACTTGTCCAAAAACCTTATGAAGGGCTGGAGAGATGGCTCAGTGGTTAAGGCACTTGCCTCCAGTTCCTAAGGCCCCCGGTTCAATTCCCCAGGACCCACATAAGCCAGACCCACAAGGTGGTGGCCCTGGTGTGCGCTCTCTCTCTGTCTCTCTCTCTCTGTCTCTCTCTCTCTCTCTGTCTCTCTGTCTCTCTCTCTCTCTCTCTCTCTCTCTCTCTGTGCTTGAAAATGAATAAATATTTTTTTAAAAAACCTTATGAAAGTGTGTTTTCCGTGACCTGCCGGTGACCATGGAATTTAGATTTCTTTAATCCCCTTCTTTTCTGGGTTGGTCATGAAGCTCAGTTGTGATAAATCCTTTACACTCATCAAATTTCACTTTCCCTTTGCCTTTGCAACTTTTCAACTTCTTGGAAAAAGAAAGTTTCTTTTAAAATCAGCACTCATATAGGCATGGTGATTCATGCCTGTACTCCCTAGCACTTAAGAAGCTGAACCAGAAGTACTGCCCACAAGTTCAAGGCCAGCCTGGCAACATAGTTCTAGGAGAACCTGGGGTACAGTGTGACACTCTGTCTTACTCCTCCCCAACCCCATTAAGAGCACTCATAAGTTGGCAATTATGTTTTGACTGTTCAGCAAGAGGAAGTGGTCGATACATAATTTAATTTTAGTGAGTGTTTCTACTATATAATTTATGCCAAGCGTTTCTTGCCCTACTCAGCCTACTCTAACCAAAATTTCTTCCATTATCGGAGTTAGGAACCCTTCTCTTTTCCTTTCTTATCTTTTCAGGTAAAATGTGTGGGGCTCCTATTCAAAGTTGTAATATGATAATGAAAATATTAACCATAAATTTAAAACGATACAGCCATGAAATACAGTAACAAAATTTTAGTTAGCTTTGAAAAGAGACAAGATTTTAAGTGTTTTTTAAAGATTAAAAGAATGTGAAACTACTAATTAAAGACCTAAACTTGAAAAATATACACAATGGGGGGAGTAATGACATAAATATATATAAAAGACAGAAGGAAACTGCAAGAGTGAGAAATAAAAAGCAAAAAATAGGGAAACTAGAAAAGTATTAAAATTTTACATCTTTGAAATTCTTTTATAAATGGGTATATATTAATTTTATAAAACAATGGTTTCATGATTACATTTTCAAATATGCACAAATTTTCCATTTCTAATAGTTACTGATTACCATAAGTTTCCCATAGTGATTTGTTATAAGATCTTAAACAGTGAAGTTTCTTATATATAAAACTGAATTTATTAGTTAGATGGGGCCTCAGAGGATTTCACCATTGTTAAAGCTAACATATTTACTTAACTCCGTGTGTCTGTATAATTCCACATTTACCTTTGAAAAGTCACTATTTCACCTTTAAGCCTTCTGTGATTCTAGCTTAAAAAGAAAAAGGATATATTCACTAAGAGACATTCTAAGAGCTCCTAAGGCAATGACCATTGTAATGGTTCTAATCAGATGGAGAACCTCATCCCTCATGTTCAAGTCATTCTGAACACTCCAAATAGTTGCTTCAACTAACCCTCATCCCAGTTCCTATGACCTAAAAAGTCTACATATAGCTTGATAGAAGCATCAAGACTTCCACATCTGTTTCTCATCAAACACACTATTGCACTAAAAAATGTAATTAAGGGCTGAAGATATAGCTCAATGGTTAAGAATGTGTATTTAGCACTTATGAGGTCCTTGATTCAATCCTCAACATCTTATGTCCACAAATAAAGTAACTGGCCTAAGAAAATACTGTCAATAGTTTTCAAAATTAAAACAGCAAACTCTTAAATGATTTTTAAAATAAAATAATTCTGTAAAATACACACATGAAGATGGGATAAATGCAATACTAGCATATATCATGGCTTGAAAGGTTCCCTTTTACTGTTCTTTGACTAGATGGAGAGATTATTTTCCCTTCAAAAACCCTTCTAAATGTATGTTTATCCCCTTTGAATACTGCTGCTTTTACTCTTGATTAGAGAACTGCTTTTTGCACATGGCAGCAAATACTGGGGAGGAGACCCAGACACATCAAAAGGACAAGAAGAGGAAGCCAAGTGCCTAGCACTGGCTAAGTCATTTCTATCACACCTGCCAAAGCCCAGGAAACATTGCAGAGGAAGTGCTGGATCTCTCACTGCTAGCCAGAGAATCTTTTCTATGGAGTTGATGGTAGATACCGAGGAGATTTAAAACTCATCAAAGCAGAAAATAAAGAAGTTGTCGAGAGCATTTCTAACATGCCCTCCATGGCTTAGGAAATACTGCGGAAAGAGGAAGAGAAGATAACAGTCACAGGACGGGAAGGTGTGCTGGGGGGACACTGTCCTTCCAACATGAACCAAGTGGTACAGTCATGGCCCCGCAGTGAGTACTGCCCCCAAAGGACCTGCACTGTTCTGAACCTACACCCATTTTGCCATAGAGAACAGAATGAGATAACTAGACAAAGCAAGGACTACCTTGAGAGAGGAGTGCCCTCAGTGAAATGGGGACAGGGAAAGAGGGGACAAAAGAGAATATATGCTGAAAATACAACCAGACCACAGTATGTTCATATATAAAGTTTTCAATATTTCTTTGAAAAAAGAGCACCAAATTCACATATGAAAAACAAATAAAAAATGATTTTCTTTGGCTGACTTTTGCTCAAGATTTTTTCTCTGTACCTATTTCCCTAATTTTTAATATCAAGCTATAATAACTACCAAAAGATAACACACAAAACAACAAATATGTAGAATCATTCTAAACTTTCAAGAACTTTGTGTCATATTATTATAGTAGATCTTCCCCACTACCAGAGATCTAGTCCAATACCCTCAGTAGATGCCTGAACTTACAGATTCAGTATCAAATCTTATGTTTTTCCCTCTATATGTAATATCTATGATAAACTGTAACAAAATACTGTAATAAAAATTAAATGCATGTACTATTTCTTTTTCTCTGAAACTATGGAATTTTCTATTTTATACTTTCAGACTTCAGTGGGCCATCAATAACTGAAACTACAAAAGTCAAATCCAGTTCAAGGAGACCTGGTGAATTAACAATGTAAGCCATGTTCATACCTTTTGTTACCACTGAAATGTCTCTTCTTGGCTCACTAGATACATCACATTTTTTTTTATAAGCAGTGCTTTGTACACATTAACTTGTTTAACAAGAATTTTGTTACCACTGAAATGTCTCTTCTTGGCTCACTAGATACATCACATTTTTTATAAGCAGTGCTTTGTACACATTAACTTGTTTAACAAGAGTAAAGAAGACAACCAATTGGAGTCGACTTTTGTGCATGGTGAGAGGAGGGTCTAGTTTCATTTTTTACATTTGTTTATCCTATTTGTTCAGCACCATTTGTTGAAGATGCTGTGTTTTCTCCTGTGTATATTGTTGGCACTTTTGTCAAAGATCAAGTAGCTGAAGTTACATGACCTGAGAGCTGGGTCTTCAATTCTATCCCACTGGTCTAGCTGTCTATTTTATGCCAGTACCATGCAGTTTTTGTTACTACAGCTTTGTAGTATAACTTCAGATCAGGTATAGTGACACCTCCCAAAGTGTTTCTATTGCTGAGGATTTTTTTGATATCCGAGGCCTTCTGCCATTCCAAATGAAATTTGAGATTATTTTTTCTATCTCTGCAAAGAACATTGCTGGGATTTTTTATTAGTATTCATTCACTGAACCTGTATATTGCTTTTGATGGAATTGCCCTTTCACAGTATTAATTCTACCTATCCAAGAGCATGGAAGATCTTTCCATTTTCTCACGTCCTTCTTGATTTCTTTCTAAAGTGTTTTTATGTTTGCATCATTTAGGTCTTTTACATCCTTGGTTAGTGCTATTCCAAGATATCTGATTTTTTTTTTTTTTTGTGTGTGTGTGTGTGTGGCTACTGAAAACAGGACAGTCTCACCAATTCCTTTTTTCTGTATGCTTGTCATTTGCATACATGAAGGCTACTGACTTATATGGATTTAAATCCTGCCACTTTGCAGAAACCCTTGAAAACTTGGAAGGAAAAATAGGTGGAACACTCCATGATATAGGAGTGGGAGAAAACTTCCTGAACAATATAACAATAGCCCAGGAAATTCAACAATCAATCAATGGGATCTCATCAAGCTGTGCCAGAAATTGGTTACTTGACACTCTGAGCTGTTGATTGGAGAGACCTAAGAGGTCCTGAAAACAAGACAGGCTTATATCAGAGTCCTTGATTTCCTGCCCCAGGCAAGATATAAGACCCTATTGCTGAAGATGCCACAGGCTGCTGTCAAACAACACCAAGAGACAGCACTGGATCTGGAAAGGAAGTCAGCTCCCAGATGGTAGCCTGTATAGTTCTGGAAGGCAGTACACAAGCTTCCAGGAAAAACTGACCAATAATAATCAGAGAAATCTGGAGACACTGCTATACAACAGTGACGGATGGTCTGAGAAGGCAGAGAAAACTGCAATAAAGAAGGGACCAACAAGGCAAGAAGCACTCACCTGTGCAATAGTGGCATTTAACCTAAGTGGGACATCAGCAGCTCTCTGACTGGCTAAGAGATCCACTGAAGGGCAAGAAACCCTTAGACTGGAACTGGGATCCAAGGCAAACTCTATGGACACCAAGGGGAAGCCCCCACTAATCATGGGCCTACAGAGAGGATACACCCGTTAAAATCTTGCCAAATTAACAATGTTTGTCCCATTTAACCTATACTGAACTCATTCTCCATTGGAGATTCTGTCTGTATACTTCAGAAGGCAGCAAGAACCATGGACAACTCAATTCCACCAACAAGACCTGAGGATGATTGCTGACTCCCAGGCAGGAGATAAACCATGTCTAAGGCATCATCTAAAGATGGGGGCTCAAAAGAAACCACAGAGGAAGTGGTGAGATCAGCAAGATTGCTGCTTCCACAGCAAGTCAGAAACCTATGAAAGGGTAATGGAGACAAATACCCAAAATAGACTAAAGTAGAAATCCAGAGACTCTTAAGAGCTCAATAGTAAAGCATACTTAAAACTCAACCTCCATGACTCAGGGAACTTTGAAGAAGAGGGGGCGGAAAGATTTTAAGAGCCATTGGGGGTATTCAGAGATATTGTCCCCCACAACAACAAAACCACACACACACTGGTTACTGCTTGTACAACTCATAACCCCCATCCTATGGACCGATCCAGCAATCCCATTAAGGAAAACAAGCCCTCAGTGGGTTAGGGGCAGGGAGGAGGGAAATGGAGTACCAATACAAGACTTGTTCATACAGTGTTTCTACTATCACCAATAAATAAATTTTTTAAAAAAGGACAATCAAGAATGTCAAGAGGCATTTACCAACAGGCTGAGATAACTGTCAAAGTTTAGAATACTAAGCACTCAAAACAAATTATCTGAATCTATCTATGATCTAAGACAAAATTAGCCATTCTCTTGAAAACCTTTAGTAACATAGCATCAGAGGTGCTCAGTAAAAAATAAATATTTAGAAGCCGGGCATGGTGGCACACGCCTTTAATCCCAGCACTTGGGAGGTAGAGGTAGGAGGATCACCATGAGTTCAAGGCCACCCTGAGACTACACAGTGAATTCCAGGTCAGCCTGGACTAAGTGAGACCCTACCTCGAAAAAAAAAAAATTAGAATTTTCCAGAAGCTAGGCGGGACTGCTTCCTTAGCCACCTGGATGACATTTCCTCAGTTATCTTAATGCCACTACATCCCTTTCATTTGAACTACTATTCATACAACTCCTACTTCCTTCCAGGAGACCATATCAGTATTTGATGTCATCCTACCAGAAGTGATTAAAGCTGAACCAAAAATAAATTTTAAAAAATACATAAATAAAAATTCCTCTGGGCAGGGAAGATAGCACAGTGGTTAAAGACGTCTGCTTGCAAAACTGTCAACCTGGGTGCTATTTCCCAGATCCCATGTAAATCTAGATGCACAAAGTAGAGTGTGCTTCTGGAGTTTGTTTGCAGCAGCACGAAGCCCTGCCCTCCCCCATATTCTCTCTAATAAATAAATAAATAAATAAATATTTGTAAGCCTGTTCATAGAATTTAGATAGGTTAAAACTGCTGTATCAAGCAAATTTTGAGTCCAGATTACTTAACTGTTTGTTCTTCCAGGGAAGTAAGGAAGAAAATTCAAATTTTAACATAGAACAGGAAGAAAACATTAAACTTCTCAATACATTATGCAAGATTGGAATATTAAATCTAAAAGAAATATAAAGGAAAGAAAACTGTAAGGTGTTCAAACTAATAAAAATGCTTTAAAAATCAATCTAAATCTAAAATATGCCAAAAAATGACCAAATTAAGTATATCTGGGAAATGAAAAGTTGACTGAATATTAGAAAAACAAACACTGGTTTTGTACATTAACAATTAAAGCAGGAGAAACTCATTCACATGATGGGTAGAAACAAAGTGATAAAATTCACTATTCGTTATATAAACTCCTAGCAATGTAGAAATCTGATAAAGGAGCTCTCAAATACTTAACAATGAGGGCTTCGTTTTTTATGTTTATTTATTTGAGAGAGAGAGAGAGAGAGAGAGAGAGAGAGAGAGAGAGAGAGAGAGAGAGAATGAAATGGCATGCTAGGGCTTCTTGCCACTTCCTCTTGCAAAGGAGGAACTCCAGATGCATGTGCATCTGTCTTTACATGGGTAGTAGGAAATCGAACCTGTGCCAATAGGCGTTTCATCAAGTACCTTTAAGTGCTGAAATACTTAACAATGAAATATCGAAAGTGTTTAAGAATATGAATGATGTACACTGCTTCCTGACTTGGTTGTAATGTGCCTTGACAAGCCAGCCTGCTCCTGCTGCCATGCCTTCTCCAATGTGATGGGATGTACCCCTCAAAACTGTAAGCCAGAGTAAATACTTTCCTTTTGTAAGCTGCTTCCTGTCAGGTATTTATCACAGCAAAAACCAAGTTGTAGGAATGAACTATAAGAAGAAAGTGGGAATGAACTATGAAAAAGAACTGTGGGAATATTTCTTATAGGCCTTAAAATAACATGTGTGACGATACTGCTGCTAAATTACCTGTAACTTATCCTAAAGTTAATTTTACAACTGTGATCCACTTGCTTAAAGCAATGTGACTATCCTTTCTCTGTCTTAGTGTACCTTCAGCCTGAACAGCCCAGATGAGCAATATTATAAGCAATGTTTAGAGATGCTAATTGATCTTAAACTATACTCTTTTCCTCAGTGGCCTAGTTGGATTCTTGACTCAGAACAAACATATACACTTAAGAAGTGCTAATCATACTGTTAAAGACAATGAGGTCAGGAATTATAGGCCCACAGGTCTGTTGAAGGTAACAGGCGGGCTTAATATGATCGCTCTTATGATCAGAACATGTGTGTTCTGGATCAGCAGAGTCCAGCAGGTCATACCCCTAAATCGCTTCATTTAATAGATATTTAAAGATTTTCCAATGTCTAAAGTTCCTTGTCCTTTGTTCATGCAATGTACTACTTGTTCACATATTGCTGGTTTTGGCTGTTCAATAAAAGTGCCAATGAGCACCTGTATGCAGAGGAAGCCACAGCCTCAGAGACACCAGATGCAGCAGGTTTGCTAGTAGCTTAAACTAAACTTCTCTTCAGTTTTTTCCTCAGGCTGCTGCTAGAGACAGCGAGCCCACTCCTGAGACAGGGTATCAGCTATCTCATCTCTCAGGCTTTGCTCCTGAGCAGTTTGCTCACTTCTGGACAGGAAAGTTCCAGAGGTTAGTCTTCCCTAAATTCATGGGTATAGCCCTAAGTAGGGCAGAAAGTGACTAATACACTTCTATTATCCACCTTAGATCAAAGATTAAACATAAGGAAAAAGGCATAAAGCCTGGAAAGGATTTTTGTTTGTTTTTTCCAGGTAGGGTCTCACTCTATCCCAGGCTGACCTGGAATTCACTATGTCATTTCAGGGTGGCCTTGAACTCATGGTGATCCTCCCATCTCTGCTTCCCAGAGTGCTGGGATTAAAGGCGTGCACCACCACGCCCAGCTTGGAAAGGATTTTTATACCTAAATATTTTCAATCAGATGACAATAAAAACATAACTTAAAAAATGTGTAGATGCAGACAAAAAAGTGCTCAAAGCAAACACTTTAACATTAGATGCCTGCATTAGGGGAAAAAAAGACCTCCTCGAATCAATGAATTCAATGTTAATGTTACAAAACTGGGGGGAGGGGAGTATAGTGGTACACACCCACAATTCTAACACTTGAAAATCAGTGGCAGGAAGATTGCCCCAAGTATGAACAGAGCCTAGCCTATAATAATAATTCCAGGCCAAGATTACATAATGAGACTCTGTATGTGAAACAAACAAAAAATTTAGTAAAAATAGAAAAGGAAGAATTTAGAAGAAAAACAAAACATTATTTTCTTAATATAAAATTGACAGATCTCCAGAGAAGCTTCTTTTTGCAAATGACAGTGACTACTGGGGAGACTCCGAACAAATCAAGTGACTGTTGAGTGCTCAGCACTAAGTAAGACATCTTTAATATGCCCTCCAAGTCTTGTGGAGAGGCACTGAAAGAATGTAAGAGCCAGAGGATGAGGGGAGTCCTATGAAACACTGTTTTCCAGACATCTGACAACTGACTTTATAACCTTACAGCACCTGTCCTTTCCTGCACAAGACCTTCATAAAATTAAGCTCCGCAATATTTTGTTGATGTGGGGAGGACAAAAACATCAAAATAGAAGAGGGACTAGTTGGAAAAAAATAAAGAATTCAATGAAAGGTAATAGGAAAGGATTATGATCAAAATACGATATGTATTAGCACGACAATGTCAATAAAAAGTTTTAAAATGCCGGGCGTGGTGGCGCACACTTTTAATCCCAGCACTCAGGCAGAGGTAGGAGGATTGCCGTAAATTCGAGGCCCTGAGACTGCAGAGTGAATTCCAGGTCAGCCTGGACTAGAGCGGGACCCTACCTTGAAAAACCAAAAAAAAAAAAAGTTTTAAAATACAGTAGAAAAGCTGTAACATTAATAAATTGACAGATCTTTAGCCAGACTGCTGAGAAAATAAATAGAGAAGATATAAATTACCAATATTAAGAATAAGGTGTGTTGGAGAGATGGCTCAGCGGTGAAGCAGCTTGCCTGCAAAGCCTAATGACTTGGGTTCAATTCCCCAGTACCCATGTAAAGCCAGATGCACAAAGTAAATAAACAAAAATATTTTAGCCGGGTCCCACTTGTTACCATTATTAAATTCTATCATAACTACTGATTCTATATACACATTTTCAGAAAACTGAAGGGGAGTAGTTCTCACCTTGTTCTATAAGGCCAGAAGTACCTAAACAATTCGGGTCAAATATTCAAACTACTAAAATACAAACAAATACTCAATAAAAATACAATACCAAATTTAACAAGACCTAAAAAGTGTAAGACAGCATTACCAAGTATGGTTTTCCACAGCAATGCCACATTGGATTAAAAAATTAAAAATCGAGCTGTAGCGATGGCTTAACAGTTAAGGTGTTTGCCTGCAAAGCAGGACCAGAGTTTGATTTCCCAGTACCCACATAAAGCCAGATGCACAGGAAGGCCCATGTGTCTGGAGTTCATTTATAGTGGCAAGAGGCCCTGGTTTGCCCATTCTCTCTGTGTGTCTGCCTGACTCTCTAATAAATGAAATATTTAAAAAATAAAAATCATTAAAATTAACTATATGAGCAGATGAAAAAGCAAATCCTTTTCTTTATACATCAAAAGATACAGAAAAAACAGTTGATTAAAAACTCGATCCTATTCCTGATAAGATTCTAGAAAACTTAAGAAAAATTAAAACAAAATGATTCTAGAGAACTAGAAATAAAAACTTCTTCATTCCAGAGCTGAGGAGATGGCTCAGTAGCTAAGATCTGCCAATTTCTTAATGTTATAGCTTTTCTACTGTATGGCATTTGCTAGCAAAGGTGAACAGCCCTGGGTTCGATTCCCTGGCACCCACCCATGTAAAGCTAGCTGCACAAAGTGGTATATCAATATGGAGTTTGTTTGCAGTAGCAAGAGGACCTGGTGTGCCCATTCTCTCCCTCCTTCACTCCCTTCCCTTCCTCAAAAATGAATAAAAATATTAAAATAAAGTTTCCTCATTCTGAAAAAAGACATCTACAAATAAAAAGTTATCATTAAGTATAACACTATACTTGTTTGATTTACAAAACAAAGACGCCTACTGTTACCACACTACTGACCACTCTACCTACCACTCTAGCAAGCATACTTAGAACCAGGTGCAACTATGAACTCATGAGCACAAGGACTTGAGTATTTATCCTCAGAACCCACATATGCCAGATACAGCAGTAAGCACGGGCCTGACACATGCAGCAGTGAACAGACACCCTACCTCAAACAAGGCAAAGGACTGACACCCAAGGTTGTCCTCTGGCCTCCACATGAGCCTTGGCACTCATGTGCCTGCACTCACATGCAGAAAGGTGCGAGCGCGCGCACGCACACACACGCACAATTAGGTAAAATGCAATCATAGAAAAACAACTAACCCAATTAAAGAATGGGCAAAAGTTATGAGCAAATATTTCACCAAAGAAGCCACAGAGATTAAAAAATGGGTACATAAAAATATGCTAAGCATCATTAGTTATTACAGAGATGAAAATTAAAACCACAGAATACCATGGCAATATATTAGAATGGCTAATATTAAACAACAGATTGACTTTACAAAGTACTGGAAAGGACATGTAGTAACTGGAATTCTCGTAAACTAGTGAATATAAAACAATACAACACTTAAGAAATAGCAGTTTCTTAAAAAGTCAAATATACACATACCATATGACACAGTCTATGAAGCATCTACTTAGAAAAATAAAAGTATATTTCCACACAAAGACTAATACAAAAACGTTGGGCTGGAGAGATGGCTCAACGGTTAAGGCACTTGCCTCCAGTACCTAAGGCCCTGGGTTCAATTCCCCAGTATCCACGTAAGCCAGACCCACCAGGTGGTAGTGCTGGTGCTCGTTCTCTCTCTCTCTCTCTCTCACCTTCCCTTCTACCCTCCCCTTCCTTCTCTCTCAATTTGTATCTCTCTGCTTGAAAATGAATATTTTTAAAAAAATGTTCATAGCAGCTTTACTTGTAATAGCCTAAAATTGTAAATAATTGAAATGCCCATCAATAGATGAATGAATGTAAACTGGTCATACATGCTATGGAAAATTAGTTAGCAATAAAAAGAAAATGAATATTCATGAGCACAACAACTGGGATGAAATTCCAAATAGTTAAATCATTAAAAGAAGTCAGGCAAAAAGTGTGAAAGGATGTTGTGTTTCCACAAAATTATAGAAAGTGCAAATTAATCTACAGTGACAAAAAGCAAATGAATGAGTAGCTGCCTGGGGATGGACTAGAAACACTGAGGGAAGGCAAGGTTGAGAGCGTGAGGAAACCTTGGAGAAGTCACTGTTGGTTACTCTGAGCATGGTGGTGCTGTCAGATGTGTTGGTGAACATATGTATCAAACTTACCAAATCACATATTCTAAGTATGTGTAACTTACAACATTGATTACATATTTAAGTAAAACTCTAAACAGTAAAGAAATAAAAAATTCTACTTTTTACATAGACTTGTTCTTATATTAAAAACATTAGGCAGGCAGTTTTTAAAAAAGACAAAAAAAAAAAAAAACCCACCAAAAAACGGAGGACAAGGGGCCTATATTCTCTGAAAGCAAACTTTCTGCTCTGTGGTGAGGAAGTGAGGCTCTTCAACGGGGTCCTCAGCACAATCTTTCTGAGTACTTTCAGATTCCAAAGTAATTACTTTTCGTTTTTTTTTAAGGCAGAGTCTCACTCTAGCTCAGGCTGACCTGGAACTCAGTCTGTAGTCCCAGGTTGGCCTTGAACTCAGAGGGATCCTCCTACCTCTGCCTCCCAGTGCTGGGATTCAAGACGCATGCCACCATGCCCAGGGCTACACTGCCATAGCAGTAGCAATTGCTGGTTCAGAAATGATCGATAAAGTCCATTTTGTGTGTATGTGTGTGTATGTATTGTCACTGAGGGGCAATGTCTCTGCATAGTCTCCCCCTCCATGGCTCTTACAAGCTTTCTGTCACCTCTTCCACAAATTTCCCTGAATCATGGTGGGTGAGTTTTAAGTCTGCTTTATTGTTAAACTCTTGAGTCTCTAGATTTCTGCTTAGGACTATGTTCATAAGCCCCACCACATAGACCATTCCAGCAATCCCACTGAGGAGGGCCCTTAATGGGTTTAGTAGGAGGAGGGAAATGGGGTTACCAACACAAGACTTGTTCATACTGGGTGTAAATTATTAACAATAAATAAATTTTTTAAAAAGAAATAACCACTAAAGAAATTAAATGTAAACATACAAGAAATAAATACAGCCAGACACTTACTTAAAATACAAATCACACTTGGGCAAGCATACTAATGAGTAGCCTAAAAACGCTAACAGTAATTTTTGTTTGCTCCATTATGAAGCTTGATAGAAAATGCTTTCAATGACCTACTTTCCTAATTAGTAGGCAAGAACTTCTTGTCCTTCTATGTTTTTAGCAGAGCAGAAGCCAAAAAATTCTGCACTGTTTACTTCCTTATTTGTCCAACAAATCATCATCAGTGAGGTCAGCAGAAACTGAACACCCCGAAAGGAATAGTTATTAACTGACAGTGCTCCAGGCCAGTTGAGGAAAGCTCTCAGCAATACAAAGTCTCTAAACAAAGTCATTATCAATCTTACTAAACTTGGCTCCTTTCTAGAGTCAGAGGGTAAGTTAAGTAGCCACATTAATCAAAGGTTCACATATTTTTAACAGCTTTTCTTAATCAACTGATAAATAAGGAGACAGTTTTAAAATATTTATCTTTATAATCATTTGAAGTTATACATTGCCATGGTTCTTGTTTTACATCTTCCAACAAAATGGTATCAAACGCCGTAATTATAAAGATGTGAAACAGGCCAATCCAAAATCATAAAACTACCTATACCTCCCCTTCATACTATGAGGTTAGAGAACATGTAAATTCACTCTCAGACATAAAGACATATGTGTACTTTCTTTAGCAGTATTTTAATAGTGTGGTAAGAAATTAATTACTATGTGCTCTATTTGTTTATACTTCAATGTATACACTATTTCAAAAATACCAAGTGTTTATTTGAAAGCATCCACATCAATTAAATAAGCAACAATGAAAAAGGCCTGAAAATAGGTTTATCATTATATTTAACAATACAGACCTAAAAGAAATTCATTTTAGGTTTACTTTAAATTTATAAACTCAAATAACACAGTATATGATCTACTTTCCTTAGGTGTAATGCCCAAATACAATATCTAATAAACAGACATATCTAATTAATAGTGGGTAATAACAGCAGTAAAACTAAAATATATGAAAGCAAAACAATAAAAATTCTATTTTTTCTTATGCTTTCTATAAAAAGGATGCACTGAATTAAATTCCACAAGTGTCATATTGAGCAAAACTATAAAAGTTACTGTAGAAAAGAAAAAAGTTATCATTCTATAAGCAGTAACAGAATCCTTTTTCATTTTAAATAGCCTATGAGACCTTAAATATTCAAATGGATGTCATCTTCCAAAGCAGTTATCTCAAGAGATTTTACACGTGCGCGCACACGCGCGCACACACACACACACACACACACACACACACACACACACACACACGTTTCAAAGCTAAATTATAGGCCACTTAAAGTCAGCACTTATATAAGAAAATCTGTGATAATAAGAGCATTATTCACATCACAAAGAAATGGTTTTTAATACAAATCTTGTCAATTATGGCTACTAATAATATTTTTTGAACATCTCTCTCTCTCTCTCCATTAATAATGGCTATTGACAAAAAAAATAAACAACTTACAGGAACAGGCCACTGATAGCTGATGGTAACGTGAAAAGATTGTTTCTAACTTGACTTTTAATTAAGTGCATGGTTTCCCACAATCACAACTTAAATTTAGGTAAATGAATTCTAATCTGTTTCTTTCTTTTTTTTTCCCCTTAAAGACTTATGATAATACGGACCTATCTTACATAAAAGAATTTCCTACTCCAAGGAACTAACAAACTTTATGCACTAAAAACACAGGAAAAAATAGAAAAAGAGTAGCAACTGATATAAGCATATAGTCTTTCTGAAAAATTTTGCTATAAACACTTAAAATTATTCAGTAATTAATCTAAGCTTCATACCATTCACAGCTTTCTCAATCAACTCTTCACAAGCATCAAAGTCCCCCTTTAGCACCAGCTTGTCATGCATATCTGTTAACATCGGGTGCTCCAGTGCAATCTTGGTTTTCTTTTGCAGAGATTCAAAAGCCTCTGTGTAGTTGTGCTGTCTGAAGTGTTTTAAGCAAAGGCGAATGGCTTCCTGTTCACGGTACTACTAGAACACAAGATAAAATAGGAAAAGAAGAGATTTGTTTAGTTGTTACTGGAGGAAAGCAACGCTGAAAACAACTAAACTGTGCATTTAACATTTATGAAGCACTATACATAATTTATTAGGTATCATTATTTTCATTTTTCAAACAGCAAAACCAAAACACTGTCCATTTTAATAACATGCCTAAGGAAGTGAAACAGGAGGTTCAGGAGTTCAAGGTCATCCTCAACTACACAGGAAGTTGGAGCCAGCCTGGGCTATATAGGACCCTGTCTCAGCAAAGAAACAAAAAAAGATAACGGCCAACTGTGGGGTCACACTATCTCAGTTCAAATATTGGCTGAAGCACATTACAACTATGTGAATCTGTATAAAATATTTACCCATGAGGATTAATAATTATACCTATCTCATACTGAAAAGATATTTAAAAGCTGACTATAATGCTTAATGTTACCCATGTAATATAATTTTTATTATTAGTCACATTTTTCATTAACAGTTTTATTAGACAAACAGGCTTCATCATGGTGTTTTTCATCCCCACCCCGTTTCCCTATGTCCTTTCGTTCTTGCTCTCTTGCCACCATAGCCTTGTTTTTGCTGCCTGCTCTAAGAGTCCTTGTGTATGTCCACTCTTTCTCAGTACCTCTTGCTCCTGTTTTATGTTCTCCAAACTAGTATCACTGTCTACACCCACACTCACATCCTCTATTTACATACTTGGAAATATTAAAAGATCTGTACTTAGAGAACATTTCATTTTGGTTTTCTGGGTCTGGGTAACCTCACTATAACCTTTTCCAGTTCCATCACTTTTTTGCAAATTTCATTTTTCTTTATAGTTCAATAAACCCCACTATGTATATGTACCACAATTTCATTATCTAGTCAAGTATTTTTAAGGTAGAATATAGACTCTTTTATGTCTATGCCAAGGAGTGGTGTAGCTGGGGCATACAATATTCAATTTTTAGCTTTCTTGAGAAACCTAAACACAGATTTCCAATGGCTGTACCAGTTTATACTCCCACTAAGTGAATAAGGATTCCTGTTTCCCACATATTCAACCAATATTTGCTGTTTTCTTGATGAAGGTCATTCTGACTGGGGTAAGACAGAATCTCAAAATGGTTTTAATTAGTATTTATCTAATGGCTAAGGATGTTGAACTTTTAAAAAAATATTTTTTGGACATTTATGCTTCTTTTGACAACTGTCAATTTTATTAGTCTATTTATTGAATGGCAATTTTATTTTTTGATGTTTGATTTTTATAGTTATTTATATATTCTAGGCATCAACCCCCTAGGTAAAACTGGCAAAGATTTTCTCCCATTCTGTAAGCTTTCTGTTCACTTTGCTATGCAGAAACACCTTAATTACATTTAGTCCCATCTGTCGATTCTTAGTACTATTTCCTATACTATTAGAGTTCTATTTAGAAAGTTCTTGCCTATACCTGTAACTTCCAGCATATTCCCTAAGTTTTCCTCTAGCAGCTTTAGTGTTTCTCATTTTGAATTTAAAGTCTTGATTCCATTTTGAATTGATTTCTGTACAGGGTGAGAGATGAGGATTTCACTTCATTCTACAGATGGAGATCTAGTTTTGCCAGCACCACTTTTTGAATAAGCTACCTTTTTCTAGTGTATGATTAATACTGTGGGTTTATTTCTATTCTACTCCACTAATCTATAGTCTGTTTTTATTTTTGTCAGTACCATGCTATCTTTATCACTATGACTCTGGAGTATTTGTATTCATTTATTTTTCCTCTCTTTTTGTGGGTACTGGGATTGAACTCAGGTCCTCATGCTTGCAAAGCAAGGGCTTTACCAGCTGGGCTATTTCTCCAGCCCCAGATAGTATAATTTTAGGTCAAGAATTATGATACCTCCAACAGTATTCTTTCTGCTTCAGACTGCTTTGGCCATGTGTGGTCTTGTGTTTCCATATGAATTATTAAGTTGTCTTTTCAATTTGGAGAAGAATGTCATTATTCAACATAATGAAGAAATGATGCATTTCTCCCTTAGGAGGATTGACATTAAGTACAGTCCTACCTTGCTGTACCAGTTGAGACAAGGTTGTACTACATCAGGATCATCAATGCCACTAAGTTCAACATACCAGATGCTAAAGTTAAAGCTGGGCCCCCAAGACAAGAGTGGAACTTTAAGAAGAAAAAACAAAAAGAAGAAAAAATTAACATGGTTCAAATGAAACTTTAACAAAATAAACTCACTGTTTAAGCCAATGCGGTTTATTCAACAAATTTTCTGAAAAACCTATATATGCCTAAATACTAGGTTACATACCAAGGTTATAGCAAAAAGAAACATCTGTCAGATATGATGGAACAACGCTGTCATTTCTACCACTCAGAAGACTAAGGTGAAGGATCAAGAGTTCTGGGTAAGCCTGGGGTACATGAGATTCTGCCTCCAAAAAAATATTGTTTTTACAAAAACCATCTTAGAAACAACTGAGTGCTGAACTTTTTAGACAGCTTTGATTTTTACAAAGGCTGGCTCATACCTAATAACAACACTGTAAAACATGTTCACAGTGGTCATGTATGTAACATCAAATGAATGTAACCAAACTAACGACATAAAGTTTACCAACCTATATACAGCAGATAATTACATTATTTAAGTGACATCAAAGTACAGACATTAAAACTTTACTTTATCAGTGCGAAACTGAAAACAAAGCCAGAGAAAAGGCCAATCTCAGGTATGAATACATATCCAAATTAAAGAGGAAAAAATCTAAAAGATTTTCTTTGTAACAAAATAGACTTCATTTTAGGAATAGACAGTTCAATAATAAGTGCTATTATAATTTACCACCTTAACAAAAAGCTAAAAGAAAAAATAAGTTCAATTACTTTTAAAAGCATCAAAAGGGGGGCTAGAGAGACTGCTCAGTGGTTAAGGTGCTTGCCTGCAAAGCCCAATGACCAGAGTTCGATTCCCTAGTACCCTTGTAAAGCCAGATACACAAAGTGGTGCATGTATCTGGAGTTCGTTTACAGTGGCTTAAAGCCCTGGCATGACTTCTCTCTATCTCTTCTTCCCTGCTTTGGAAATAAATAGATGAATAATAATTTTTAAAAAGCATCAAAAGGGGCCAGAGAGATGGCTCAGAGGTTAAAAAGCTCTTGTTTGCAAAGCCCAACAAGCTGAAGTTTGATTCCCCAGTATCCACATAAAACCAGATGCACAAAGTGGTGCATGTCTCTGGAGTTTGTTTGCAGTAACAGGAGGACCTGGTACACCCATACACTCACTCACTCTCTCTCTCTCCCTCTCCCTCTCCCTCTCCCTCTCTCTCTCTCTCTCTCTCTCTCTCTCTCTCTCTCTCACACACACACACACACACACACATACACATACACATGCACATGCACATTCTCTCTCTGCCTCTTTCTCTTGTCTCTCAAATAAATAAATAAAATTTAAAAAGCATAATAATCCTTGAAACTGAATTTAATGAGAAAATATTTATTACTCCCCTTCAAGTCAGAACAAGACAAAGGAGGCTCACTGTCTCCATTACTCAGACAACACAAGCTGTCTTAGCCAGTGTAGAAAGAAATCACATTAAGAAAAAAAAATTGTCATTTGAAGATGATATAGTTGTCTGAAAATTTCAAGAGTTGACTGAAATGCTTTCTACAGTTTATTATACAAGGTAAAAATACAAGTCAACTCCAACACATTAATAATCAATTGGAAAATACATAAAGTACCTTTAAACAGCAAAGCTGAAAATAGCTCAGAATAAACAACAAAAATGCAATATTTATACAAGGAAATATAAATATTAATGAAGAATTGAATAAATGAAGGGGTGTTTTATATTCCTAAGCAGGAATTAATGTTCAGGCTAAGCATGGTGTCTCACACACCCAACACTTGAGAGGCTGAGATAGGAGGTCAACCTGGGCTACATCTGTGAGTCCCTGCTGCAAAACAAAAACAAACCATTATCCTGGTACTAGCACTTCGCTGTTAGCTGCTTGATGAACCCTGTGACACACACTCCTCATTCTGAAATGTACAATAAAAAACATGAAAGTACAAAATAAGTCAGCAATACAGAAATAGCCATAAAAATTAAATAAAATTATTAAAGACACATATACTACTTTTCTTTTTTAGCTTGTTTTTTAGTTTTGAGATAGGGTCTCACTCTATAGTCAGCCTGACTTGGAATTATGTATGTAGCTCAGGCTGGTCCCAAACTCACAGCAATCCTTTTGCCTCAGCCTCCAAATTCTGGGATTATAGACGTGAGCCATCATGCCCAACAAAAAAATACACGTTTTTCTTAAATTAAATAATTTTTAAAAATAATATAATTTAAGATCTAGTGGCAAGTTTGCCATAATTTCAATGTTGTGATATTTGCCACAATAATGTGATAAAAAACTTTTAACTTTTATCTGTAACTTATAGCCTGTGACAAGCCATAGGTGCTACTACAATGACTATAAATTACTATTCATAAATGGAGGAAATGCCAAACATATTACAGACAGACTATGCAATTTTTCTTCAGCCAATTAAGGAATCAACTTATTTATCTTCCCAGATTCCTATACATTTAGAAAGTACATATACGTTACACATCATAAAGCAGTCAGTTTGCATGGCACTTCTGTAATGGGGGGAAACAGAAAACAGGGATTATGTCCAAAGACTTCACAATTGTCCTGAGAAAGTAATACTTACATATATCATACAGTAAAAGAACTTGACCTTTGGAAGTAGGCAGACTTGAGTCTATATCCCATCTCTATATTTTATTACTTGTATGGTTTGACCAAGGCATTTAACCTCGAAACTTCCTCATCTGTAAAGTGAGTGCAATAACAACTATCTCACAGAGTGTTAGCAAGTGTTGCATGAATGGTACTTATTATTGTAATTATTTCTGAAAAGCATTAAAAAGTACATTATACCTATAATAAATGCTATGTCCTTGATCTATAGTGTTAGACTAGCTATATTATTCATTTGACTTTTACTGTTTCTTCAACTAAAAAAAAGATTTTTTTTTACCTGCTACTATATACCACATGTGGGGCTAGATATGTAGCTCAATGGTACAGTGCTTGCCTAGAATGTGCCAAGCCCTAGATTTGATCTCTAATACTGCAAAAATAAGTAGTTAATTTAGTCACCATATGTGAAAGCACTTAACCCCCCCACACAAACAATGTGAGCATCACAAGCTCTAAATAATGCTTGCTGAAGTAATACAACTGTTCAAATTATACTTGAGCATATTATTTTTCTAAGTGCCTAAAATAGTATGGAAGACATGTAAACAGGCTCTGTAAACATAAATATTAAAATGCACAAAAGACATCCAAATTAAAATCATCTTATAAAAGTGATTTTAAAATTCAAAAAACTACCACAGATCCACAAACTAGGAGAGAACTCAAGAAAATGTCTGATATAGCCATCTAATCTACCATTAGAAGGAAAAAGTATTATCATCTTCATTTTAGAAAGAAGTTAACATAAAGGGGCAAAGTAAAATTAACTTGAGAAAAAGCAGCCAATGATATCCAGTTTAAGAAAAGGAGTAAGAAATATGAAACTATCTAAAACTTAGTATCTTAAATATCAAGTAGGGGAGTGCATACATTATGTGGTAACCCTGGTCATACTGTAAGAGAATGGTCTCTTTACCACTGAGTTATTAGCCTTACTTCTACTCCTCTCCTATGAAAAACTGAAGGCTAATATATTTTCAAATTGTGTTAAAGACAACTTTGTGTTTAAGACAAACATGTTTTTACAATAAAGTAAGATCTTTCACACCTATCACAGCCTCTCTCCTTTCTCTGTTTCTTTCTTTCATATAGCCCAGGCTGGCCTCAAACTCCCTAAAGAGCCAAGGATAACATTGAACTTCTAATCTTCCTACCTCTATTGTAATTACAGGCAACTTGTCAAGTTTATACATTGCTGGGGACTGAACTCAGGGCTTCCTGCATGCGAGGCACGAACTCTACCAACTGAGCTATATCCTCAACCAACACTTTTTGCTATCTGCATGAGCATGTGTGTCTGTGTGTGTGCACAAGCATGTAAGTGGAGGTCAGAAGACAACTTTTGGTGTTGGTTTTCACCTTGAGGCAGTCTCTTTGTTCTTTGCCACGGCATAGGCCAAAATAGATAGGCCACAAGGTACTAGGGATTCTCCTTTCTCTACTTCCTGTCTTGCCATAGGAACAGATTACAGACACATGCTAGTGTGTCCAGCTTACCACGAAGGCTGATGACCTAAACTCTGGTCCTTACCCTTGCATACCAAGGGTTTTATCCACTGAGCCATCTCTCCAGGCCTCTACTTCCTGTCTTGCCATAGGAACAGATTACAGACACATGCTAGTGTGTCCAGCTT